>JAFFZR010001450.1:0-13463 GCA_018397195.1 Lethrus apterus
TAATACAACAAATATAGAAAATTTATTTAGAAATTATAGAATTACAAAATGACGTCGCTTTGAAAGCTATGAACATGGACATTTTGGAAATTTGTTGACTCATATAAATATTCAATATTAAAAAATTGGGCACTGAAGTTAAAATCTTTGATCGACTTATCGAAGCGAAGACACGTTTAAAAATAAGTTTAGATCACGTCTTACGGATGAAAATTTGAATGATTACTTAAGTATCAAATTACAATCTTGACATATAATGTCAACCTTCACATTAAAGAAGAAAATAGCTTTTTTATGTTTATATATTTTATATATGTGAAACTGTTATTTTTGTTACCTATTATTTATGTACCATGTACTATAATGATTTTATTATATTACTGTAACGCTAATATATTTCTTTATTTTATCTGCTATCCACCTAAAAAAAAGGATCATGCGCCCACCGCGCAGTAAAAATTTTTCATTGCGCACTTGTTTTCAAAAAGGTTGGCCACCGCTGTAGTACATCAATCTATCAAATCAATCACGCAGATCATACAGAATATTAACAGCGTTTGTAGTTTGTAAATATAATGGATAAAATGTAAATTACTAAGTACGTTTTTACTGGATGAGTTTTTAAAAAAGGTTTCTAAATCCTATAAAACCAAAATTAATTTACCTCAAAGGAATGACAAGAAAATAAACGAACACGAACGTATTAAAACTTCTTTCCATTTCTGTACGCAATGCCTTTAAAAAGCTCGCATTAAATCAGTCCTGCGCATTTATCGCAAGTGCTTGGACGTAACACGCAACAGTTTTTACATCATGGCGAGCATGTATCGTTTTATGTCGACCGAAATGTTCGAGAAAGTCTTAAACATGACTGAAATTGTTGGCTATCCGATATCGATTATAAACAATCAAAGAATCATTGGCCCACCGTATGGATCTCCTGTACCGGAAAACGGATCTGAATTGTTCATTTCGCGGATTCCAACGGACGCGTTCGAAGACGAACTTATTCCGTTTTTGGCCGAAGGCGGCACTATTTACAAGTTTCGTTTGATGTTGACGTCGTCCTTTATGCAAAACAAAGGATTCGCTTTCGTTAATTACGCGAGTAAAGAAGAAGCGGAAAAAGCGAAATGTGTCTTGGAGAATCTTCCATTTCGAGGACGTTATCTTTGCATTGATAAATCGACCGATAATCGTCGCCTGTTTATTGGTGGAATTCCCGATACTAAAACGAAAGACGAGGTAAGATGAAATAATTATCACAGTAATTTTAGTGAAATTGTGAATTTTATGTTTAAAGTGATGTAAGTCCATAAGAATAGAACACATTATTGATTATTTTTAATCACATTATTTAAATTAAGATCAATTCAATTCAACATCAAAAGGTTTTTATGTCAGCTTTTTGCTTAAAATTTAATATTTTTTCTTAATAAAAAAATAATGTTCGTATCAACTTATAGATAACATTTATTTAATGCAACGAGGTTTCGAATGGAATTCTTTTTTAAAAATAATTTCTTTCAACGTTCAAAAACGTTTTTATCTGAAATATGCTATTAACAAATGTAATAAAAACAAAGGTTTTCATGTCGGCAATTTGCTTAAAATTTAATATTTTTTCTTAATAAAAAATAATAATAAATATAATGTTCCTATCAACTTATAGAAAACATTTATTTAATGCAATGATGGATTCTTTTTTAAAAATAATTTCTTTCAACATTCAAAAACGTTTGTATCTAAAATTGAAAATGTAATAAAAACAAAGGTTTTTACGTCAGCAATTTGCTTAAAATTTAGTATTTTTTCTGAAAAAAAAAAAATAATAAATATGATGTTCCTATCAACTTATAAAAAATATTTATTTAATGCAATGAGGTTTCGAATGGGATCCTTTTTTTAAAAATAATTTCTTTCAACATTCAAAAACGTTTTTATCTAAAATAGCTATTAAAAAATGTAATAAAAACAAAGGTTTTTATGTCAGCAATTTGCTTAAGATGTAGTATTTTTTCTTAATAAAAAAAATAATAAATATATTGTTTGTATCAATTTGTAAAACATTTATTTTAATGCAACGAGGTTTCGAATGGAATTCTTTTTTAAAAATAATTTCTTTCAACATTCAAAAACGTTTTTATCTGAAATATGCTATTAACGAATGTAATAAAAACAAAGGTAGGTTTTTATATCGTCAATTTGCTTAAAATTTAATATTTTTTCTTAATAAAAAATAATAATAAATATAATGTTCGTATCAACTTATAGAAAACATTTATTTAATACAATGAGGTTTGGAAACGGATTCTTTTTTAAAAATAATTTCTTTCAACATTCAAAAACGTTTTTATCTGAAATATGCTATTAACAAATGTAATAAAAACAAAGGTTTTTATATCGTCAATTTGCGTAAAATTTAATATTTTTTCTTAATAAAAAACAATAATAAATATAATGTTCGTATCAACTTATAGAAAACATTTATTTAATGCAATGAGGTTTGGAAACGGATTCTTTTTTAAAAATAATTTCTTTCAACATTCAAAAACGTTTTTATCTAAAATAGCTATTAAAAAATGTAAAAAAACAAAGGTTTTTATGTCAGCAATTTGCTTAAGATGTAGTATTTTTTCTTAATAAAAAAAATAATAAATATATTGTTTGTATCAATTTTTAAAACATTTATTTTAATGCAACGAGGTTTCGAATGGAATTCTTTTTTAAAAATAATTTCTTTCAACATTCAAAAACGTTTTTATCTGAAATATGCTATTAACGAATGTAATAAAAACAAAGGTTTTTATATCGTCAATTTGCGTAAAATTTAATATTTTTTCTTAATAAAAAATAAATATAATGTTCGTATCAACTTATAGAAAACATTTATTTAATGCAATGAGGTTTGGAAAGGGATTCTTTTTTAAAAATAATTTCTTTCAACATTCAAAAACGTTTGTATCTAAAATATGCTATTGAAAATGTAATAAAAACACAGGTTTTTATGTCAGCAATTTGCTTAAAATTTAGTATTTTTTCTTAATAAAAAAATAATAAATATAATGTTCCTATCAACTTATAAAAAATATTTATTTAATGCAATGAGGTTTCGAATGGGGTACTTTTTTTAAAAATAATTTCTTTCAACATTCAAAAACGTTTTTATCTGAAATATGCTACTAACAAATGTAATAAAAACAAAGGTGTTTATGTCGGCAATTTGCTTAAAATTTAATATTTTTTCTTAATAAAAAAATCTTTTTTTTTTCCTTTCTTGAGCGTGCAACCAATTAAAACGCAAGTTGTAATAAATGTAATAAATATATTTTATTGCACAACTTGCGTTTTAATTGGTTGCACGCTCAAGAAAGAAAAAAAAAGATAAGTATTCTATCAACCAAGAATTTGACACTATTAATAAAAAAATAATGTTCGTATCACCTTATAGATAACATTTATTTAATGCAACGAGGTTTCGAATGGAATTCTTTTTTAAAAATAATTTCTTTCAACATTCAAAAAACGTTTTTATCTGAAATATGCTATTAACAAATGTAATAAAAACAAAGGTTTTTATGTCGGCAATTTGCTTAAAATTTAATATTTTTTCTTAATAAAAAAATAATGTTCGTATCAACTTATAGATAACATTTATTTAATGCAACGAGGTTTCGAATGGAATTCTTTTTTAAAAATAATTTCTTTCAACATTCAAAAACGTTTGTATCTAAAATATGCTATTGAAAATGTAATAAAAACAAAGGTTTTTATGTCAGCAATTTGCTTAAAATTTAGTATTTTTTCTTAATAAAAAAATAATAAATATAATGTTCCTATCAACTTATAAAAAATATTTATTTAATGCAATGAGGTTTCGAATGGGATCCTTTTTTTAAAAATAATTTCTTTCAACATTCAAAAACGTTTTTATCTAAAATAGCTATTAAAAAATGTAATAAAAACAACAGTTTTTATGTCAGCAATTTGCTTAAGATGTAGTATTTTTTCTTAATAAAAAAAATAATAAATATATTGTTTGTATCAATTTGTAAAACATTTATTTTAATGCAGTGAGGTTTCGAATGGGATTCTTTTTTAAAAATAATTTCTTTCAACATTCAAAAACGTTTTTATCTAAAATATGCTAATAAAAACAAAGGTTTTTATGTCAGCAATTTGCTTAAAATTTAGTATTTTTTCTAAATAAAAAAATAATAAATATACTCTTCCTATCAATTTATATAAAACATTTATTTGAATGCAATGAGGTTTCGAATGGGATTCTTTTTGAAAAATAATTTCTTTCAACATTCAAGAACGTAAGTAATACATTTTTATCAAAGGTGTAAAATTTGGTGAAATAACGCAATTTTAAAAACGTAGTCAAAAAATCATAATTTAATAAAATAATTTTATTTTGTTCTTATGTTATTTAAATGTAAATTGATCTTATATTTTCGTTATCATTTTTAATTAAATATTATATAAAAAGGGGCCCCATCGTATTTGTTTCACATTTTTTATTAATTATTAAAACTTAAAATTGTTTTTAAAACAAAATTCCAATATTTATAGCAAGATTCAAGATGTAAAAAAAATGTAAAATAAATATTCTACCAAGTTATTCATAACGGCGAGAGCCCTTTTTAAATATTTAATGTAAATTTTATGAAAATATCGATCCATGTATTGAATTTTATTTATTATACTATTAAATACTTTTATTTGTTGTCCAAATTAAAATTGAAATTTAGATATTCTTAAAATGTGTAAAATGTGAAAAACGTGTTCAAAATTAATAGGGACTTTACGGAATTCTTACAAACATTTATTGATGATGTATTCCTGATATTGACGGGGGAGTTTATTGTATATTTTTGATATGAAAATATAGGTGATTTTTCACATAAACTAGTGTCTTTGTAAACGAATTTTATAAGGTTTACTTGTGTTATAATTACATATATAAAAAACTATTATATTCATTTATATTTGACTGTGAATATGTCTATGATTATAAATTATTCGTCGTATTGAAAAATAGCTTTAAATAAATTTTATTTATTTTATTTTTTATTTCATAGTTTACTAAAAAATAAAATATTTTTTCTGGCACTTCAACATAGGACCGCCATTTTTGCATATTTAGGTTTCGACTAATGTTAGCTATCACCTGTTAAAATATTGATATTTATTTCAGAATCACTCTGTATATGCATGAAAACGTTAAAAATATTGTTATTGGGAAAAGTGATTTTACGGGAATGCTTTTTTATTTAAATTACAATGAAAGTTATAGTTTTAAAATTTTCTTTAATTGAAAAATAGTTCATTTTAGAATATACGTAATTTAAATTAAAAATCTTACAAACAAAAAAATCAAAAAAAAAAATATTTAAGAAAAATCAAACATCATTTGAATTTAATAATACAATCTTTAACACAGTTATTTATTATCATTAGTTATAGTTATTAATATTATACAGTGGTTTTGTCTTAATTAGTGTTGCGTTTAACCGTTTTTTTAAACATGCCAATAACAGAACAAGTTACTTCCAGTCGCAAGCTTGATATGAATGTGAGAGAAAAATATTTTCTAAATAATGAAATTGTAACCCAATTTAACATTTCTAAATCAATTATCCGTATTTTAAAAGTGAAACGCTGAATGTATGAACATTAGTTCTATTGTTGTATTTAATTTTATATCTAATGAAAACAAATTACTGGCGAAATTATTAGTGTATTGAGGATTTAGACGTCAAGAAATATGGTATAACGAAAAAAACGGAAATAACTACAAAACTACTACTTGTAGATGCCAACATGTATTAATAAAAGTGAAAGGGAATGAGATTTTCTATCCGATGATACCATAATTAATATAGTGTTGCATTTAAAAAAATCACGTTAGCCATGATTAAAAAGTCTGAATTTCCAACGTTCTTATTTCACGTTTTAATGAACCGAATTGTTTCAATTTGCAATGAGGAATAAAATGCTTCTTAATAAATCGAATGGTGAAAACCGCAGCTCTCTGCCCGCTTTAGTTCCGGAGATACTTCAAATTTCCGAAAACACTGCAAGAGTAGTTTTTTTCAAACAAAATCGAATAACTCCGAAACAGTGGCACTAAGACCAAGTATGTCTTTAACAAACTGGTGTTTATTTTTTATGGACAATCCAATAAGATAATAAAAAATAGGGTGTTGCATTTAAAATAAGAAAGTTTGTGCCTACTTCCGGTATAACCGGAAGTCGGCCATCTTTGTACATATTTTTAGTTGATAGAGAAATTTGAATTATTAATGCATACAAAGTTTCAGAGCTGAACTACTTTTAATAACGGAGCAATTGAACTTTCCATTTTAGCTGGGACACCCGGTATAGTATATGAGTAATTTTGTTTTTCCTAATTGGCAATTACAAACTGTAGTTTAAATAACTGCCAATTACACATAATATTTAACAATAATGACTAATGCACATGGAATAATATAGGTATTTACAACGAGTTTTATTTCGCACCCTGAAGCAAAATTTAAATTAAAATGTAAAACATAAACACACTACGTTAATAAATAATTAAGAAATATTTATCACTCATGTTTCAAAGTGGTAAACGATATCAACAATCAAAAACATAAACACGACTTTATCTAATTCTTAATAATTCAACACTTTAACACTTGCTACGTTGTTAATGATTGATAAAATGGACGTGACAGTAGTAGATTAGATAATAAATCATATCATGTTGTGCGCCTTCCTTAAAGCCGGCCATTCACTATACGAACACAGACCCGACTCCCAACCGAGACCCGACACACGACTCCATACACCAAACGAGGTGCGTCTTGTCAGTCAATACCATTCATTAGCGGATCGGTCGGCGGACGGACCAATCCGTCGGACCGATCCGATAATGAATGACCGGCTTTAGAGTTTTGCCGTATGTCTTTAGGTCAAGGGCACCAATAACATTAACACGATACAGGACGCCGAAAGGCACGAAGAATAAACCAATTGGATTAATGCAATGAGAAAAACTATTGATTTATAATTCTTTCATTCAATTAATTATCTCGTGTCCAGATTTGACGATATAAACGTTAGAAATAATGGTCTTTAATTTGAGAAAAGAAACTTATTGAAAATGAGTCATTATAAAGGGTATGAAGAAATTAATTTATAATTCCATTGTTTTAGGTTATAATTTTTTGTTTTAATTTTACATTTAAAATTTTCTCCAACTTTATCACTTACTTCTACATTAACAGACGAAAAGGAAGAAATCAGTATTCAGAACGATTAAACGTAGCGTATATTAAATTATTTCATAGGAAATTGGAAAGTTTAGAAAATCATCCTTCATTTATAAGCAAGATTATGTAGGCTCTAAGCATAGTAACGATAGGACAAAAAAATCCGCTTTTAGAAAAGACGTTGTGGCGATAAATGTTGATAAAAATATGTATAAATATTTATTGATAATATTGGATGCTCCTAGCAAATGGCTTGTTTCCAATGATTTCTAGTACAAGCAACACTACTACTACTAAAATTAGTGCTTAACGATAATGATTTAATTGTTTCAGATGGTTTTGAAAATTTCCGTAAATTAAATCAAATTAAACATATAACAATTGCTCCTTACAATGCGTCAAATGGTGCTGCAAAAAATGCGGCCCCAGGAATTAAAAATGCATTGAAAAGGGCATTAGATAATAACAAAATATTGTTTAAATGTTGATGATGATGTTGATGAAAAAATGTGTTTATTATTCAACAAGGAGAGGAGTGTTTGGAAAAGATTACCGAGGAAGTAATAAACGAAAATGCTTTAAGGGACTTATAAAAGAAATTGTTGGTAAATATACGTTCATGGTCTAAATTCGAATATCAGCTTGTAAAAAATATAGTAATTACACGGTGTATACAACAGCACTACAGGCCTTGTAAGCCCCTGGCTTCAAAATGTTCTATCGCCTTCTGTTATTTCTTTGGTCATTGGTTTTCCCCTTCCTGACTTTTATCCCCATTTTTCTCAGGTCTTCCCCTGTTGAAGCAACAACATTTGCTTGGACGGCCCCTTCCTCTTTCCCTCATTAAGAGCCTTTTAATACATGTATTATCTATTATGTAGGGCACATACCAAATAAAGGTATTTTTTACTTATTATCAGGGATTCTTGCTATTTACCCGCCCTAACCATCTCAGTCTTTGGGCCCTAATTACTTGAGTGACCTCCGGGTATCCATATAAATCCTTCAGTTTCTAGTTAGATTAGTCCTTTTTCTCCGTTAGTTTTCGACTAGTTTTCACTACCAAATATCTTTCTCAGAAATTTCCTCTTCCATATTAGCTGTTTTATTCATATCCATATAATATTGTAGACCTCATTGTTCTGCATATCCATATCTCGATACTTTTTTGAGTCACCAGTCTTTTGTCAATTTCCTTATTTTTCTCGCCTTTATCTATTGAAACACCCCAACACTCAAACTGCTTCGCCTTTTGAAAGTTATTCCTTAGTTTCATTTATTTAATTTTTATATCCGCCGCTGCGATTGCTTCTTTTCCGTTCAACTGTAGATGTTTTGTTTCCCGTTCATTTATACCTACATAGCCCATATTTTCCTGATGTTATTTCTAATGGCCCGAATATTCTAGTCAATTCATTTCTTGATCTTGTGAGAATTATAACGTCGGCGTAAGCCAAGCATTGGTATTTATGGTTTTAAATCATTCCCTTTGTGTGTATTCCACTCCCTCTAAGTACTATTTCTAAGACTCAGTTGAAAGGTGCTGTGGATAACTGGTCACCCTGCCTTAACCATTTTGTTACCTGGAATTTGTTAGATAAGCTTTCCTCTAGTGCAGCGCTCGGGGAACTGGGGTAAATTAACCCAAATGGGGTAAAAGTGAAATTATTGGGGGTAATAAGGAATTTTTTTAATTTTCTATTTTAAGAACAAAAATCATTCAAGATGAGTTCATAAAACTAAAAAAAATCATAAAATACACTTAAAGGAAAAAAATGTTTTCAAAAACCATGTACTAAACTCGCGGCAATTTCGAACAGAGTATGGGCTCTCAAAACCGAACATGAAATTTTTATGGTTGATCAAAGGCATATTCTCGCAGATAAGTTCAAAAAACTCGTCGTGGGTTGTACATCTCAAATATTTAGCTAACATTTTTGAACATATAAATGTATTGAACAAAGAATTTCAAGGAAAAAACATTAATTCCATTTTAGCCAGAGAAAAAATGTCAGCATTTGGATTAAAGCTTCTTTCTATATTGAAGATAGAAAGTAGAATAGAACAAGATAGCTTTTTTTTAAAGTTGACTTTGTTTTTGGAAAATTGTGAAAAAAATACTTTTGATGACATCAAGTATACTGTTATAAGTTAAGGCATCTTACCAAACTCAGAGAGCGGTTCTTTGATTACTTTTCGGATCTTGATTTTCATACTGTCAGTTGGGTTGTAGATCCTTTTAAATATGAAATAGCCAACATACCAGAAGAGTCTCAAGGTTTGGCACAGGAACTTCTTCAACTTTGATCTAATACTGAAGCTGCAAAGGTTTTCAAAATTGCACATGAGGAGGCGGTAAAAAAGTTGCTGCCATTTGTGAACAAGGATTTTCCACTCTAATGAACATAAAAACGAAGAACAGAAATGGATTGAACGCCGATTGTCAAATTGCTCTTACATTAAAAAGTCCGAATTTTAAATTTATTGTATCAAACATGAAACAACATCATTTCTCCAAAACCTAAAGGGTAAAAGTTTTCAATGAAATTATTTTGTTCCAAAATGAGAATTTTATTTGGTTTGTCTATTATTTATTATTTTCATGCAACTTTTTTCATTTTCCGTGTAAATGATTCAATAAATAGTGTTTAATTTAAATTTATATTGATTTTCTCCTTTTCAAAATGAGGGGGTAATATTGACTTACACAAATATACTTTGGGATAATGGTAATTCCCCGATCGTTGCTCTAGTGCAACTCTGTTTTCAGTTGTTGTTAGTGTCATTTTCGTTAGTTCATTCTTTCTAAGCATACCTAAATTTCGCATGATAGTCGTAGGGCTGCTTAAAATCGATGATGAGCATATACTTTGCCCCATGATATCGTTCTGAATCTTTAATTGCAAAAATTTGGAATTTTTGAGTCTGTTTATGAGGATTTTAGCCAAGGAGCTGCACGACGTTTTATTTAAAATTAATAAAATATATCATAATCTGGTTGACTTTGCAATTTTTATAATTTTTCTTGAATTGAATAAAAACCTAACACTTTTTTTATAAATTTATATTAAAATAAACATCGACATAAAATAATTTATATGATAATTAATCAGTCGTCTTCTTCCTGTTCTAAAATAACTTTGAAACAAAACGGTTGAAACGGATAGCCCAAACCTTCGTAAAATTTGCTCATAAACTCAACCCTAAAATGATCCGATTGAAAAATAAAAATTTTGCAACGAAAATACATACCAGTGTAAACGTAGGGTATGAAGAAAGGCACTAAGGCCTTCCATCATTACTAAAATAAAAACAGTGCACAGTGCAAAAAACCAAAATACGAGGTACAAAAAAATTGCACCGGAATAACCCGGAAGCAAAACGAGTCCCTTACTGATAACCATACTCCATAATACTTCAGAGAGTTCTGAAAACGAAAATCTTTAATTATTCACATATAAATAAAACTGGACTTACGTGCGTGAGCTAATGAAAGGGCCCAAAGACGAAGATATGATGCTGTATGTGAAACAGTACTGAGCACATATTCAATTGTGTGAATAGCTTGATAAATAAATACATCGCTCATTTCTTCACTCTCGTGGCTGTCGTGAGATGCAGATTTAGATTCCATATCCTTCGCCGTTTCCAAATCTTGATGTACATCACCATTTACTGCCAGCTAAAAAAAAAAAAAACGTATGGTAATAAATAAATAAAATAGGTTATAAATGTTCTTAAAATCAATTTCGTAAGAAACTGACTTACCTGTTGTTTTTGCGATTTTCTTTTCATCATAATGTAAATTGGTTTCCCCAGTAACATTACTGGAATACAAATAACAGCCACGACCAAAATAACTATTTGTACAGTTCCCTGCAATTCAAACATGTATTCATTACAACCTTCCTCTACAGCAGTTGAACCGAATAACATCATATTTATGAAGGTTATAAGAATCGAAGGGGCACAAGAAGATCCAAATGCAAGTTCACCTTTAATAAAATTTCTTTATAATGTTTTATTGAATTCTCTAACAAACCTTCATTTGCGGAATACATAATCCATTTCATGAAGATCATAATTACCATCCAGAGAAATAAACACATCAAAAATACAATTTGCGGAATGAAGATCAGATAAATATTTTCTACTTTTTGTAAATGTCTAAAATTTAGTTTAAAAAATAATAATAATATTTACGTGTAACACACTTACATGTAATTAATCACGCCTATACAGACACCAAACATCATATGGAAAACGCCAAAAACAATGGAAAGTTTCATTTTGTACGTATTCAAAAAAAGAATTTTATTCGAAGCTTGCTGAAAGTTAAAATTTTTTAAAAGTCAGTTCGCATGTTTAAATCGTACCATCCAAAGAGGATCCATGCCAAAAATATACGGTTCGCCAGTGTAAATAGTAGTTGGATTTAAAGCCAATGCTTCATTTGATAGAACAGTTGACTCATTATAGTTTACTATCCAACCTGAACCAAATATATTCATCGACTTGGAAAACAAATCATTGTATATGAATCCCGTGTACAAGGAGAAAATACCCATAAGTAATATGATATATCGACCCGCAAAGAAAATATTTGCGATTTCGTTGCCGCTCTTCCTTGGGTCGAAATTCTTTTCCGATCGAACCATAAAAATACCAAACAGTAACAAAATCACAGCATGTCCGACGTCGCCAAACATAACAGCAAATAAAAATGGGAAAGTTACGATCGTATATAACGCTGCAAAACACAATTTAAAACGAATATTTTAAGGTGATTTATTTTACCTGGATTGATTTCGCGGTAACTTGCTATGCCGTACGAATCGATTAAATTTTGGAAACCGCGAGTAAATTTATTCGTCCTGTTAAACGTTGGAGGATTCTCATTTGTATCGATGACGTTTAAAAATGATCGAATTGAACTACCTCCAGCGCTCTAAAAAAAGATCTTCAAATTTGTCAAATTTGCAAAGCTTGCAATACTAACCGAACCATCTGATAGTGCTTTTTGTACAATATCTATGTCTTGTACTGGCACCCAACATTCACCAATAAGGCATTTCTTGGTCACATCCATATTGAACATGTTCAATGTATGATAAATCGCTTTCATTTTTCTGACCATAATAATCCAATTCTGTAATTCTTTGGTTACGCTCACCAGAACTCTTTGTCTGTGATCACGAGTTTGATTCAATACCTACAAATAAATGGCATATTATTCAAGCACGTATTTCTTTATTTACGAACCAAATTTAAATCTTCAATTCGAGTACGGATTTTTTGTAACATGTCTTGACGATCAGCTCCAGTAATTGGACATTGATAAAGTGTAGCGTGGAATCCCGAACAGATTTTTTTAATACGAATATTTAGTTGTTCTCCTTGAAAAAATGCCACGAAAACGGTTTTCAGCATTTCATTTCCCTAAAAAATATGTTAAATTTTTTTTTTAAATAACAATGAGTTATTTGGTCTTATTATATACAGGATCATTCACGAAAGTGGTTCGCTAGAACTTTTCCGTGTTCCAGAAATATATCGATTCTAATAACTTGCAATTATAAGCTACACCAACTGATCTCTTATTCTAAATTATTGGCGCTCTCGTATCACTTCCGGTTGTACCGGAAGTGCATACCAACTTTGTTATTTTAAATGGAATGTAATATTTTTTCATCGTTTTTCAGATTCCACTCGCAATTCTACACCAAAACTTATAAGGGTACCCTATACTAAAATCAAGCCATTTTGGAGTTTTTTGTTGTTTTAAATAAATTTTACCAATTGCAGTGGTATATTGAAAATTCTGTATTTCCGGAAGTACTGCACTTCAAATCTTCATTTTTGGCATTTTGCTAGTTGATACCATGGGTAACGGAATGGTGATGTTAAAGTTACCAGGAAGTATACAGGGCTGCTCAAAATTAGCGACAACTTCCAACAACTTCAAATCAATAAAAGTCAATTTTTTTAAATGGAACCGCCTGTATATTATTGCATATTTAAATACGCTTAGTAATTCCACATCGATTGTTATAAGGCATACAACCCACTGTTTCTAATAGTTTTTGAATTATAAGCAGTTTTCTAAATAATTCCCCTAAGAATGCCGTTTATGCCTTGTTTAGTGATCTTAGACAGCCTTGGATGTCATTATAATTAAGTATTATGATTGTCTAC
>JAFFZR010001452.1:923-13053 GCA_018397195.1 Lethrus apterus
AAGGCCGATTTGTTTTTCAGAAATTGAGTATATTTTTAAAATTTTCTTCGAACCAAAGAAGACTTAATCCCCCAATCTTAAAATAAAATTTAAAAAATTTTAGTCCATCGCGCCTTTTGTAACATCAATCCTGGAACACACTGTATAAGAGCCTGTCAATTTTGAGAAAAAATATGAAACCAGCGAAGAATTGTTAAACATGCTAAAAAAATGAGCTAGTTCATGGGGAAAAACAATAATGATGTAATGGTGCAATGGGACGCCAGTAAAATTTTTAAAAAAATTTTACAGTTGAATTTTTAAAGGAATTTGGACATAAAACCTATTTTGCAAATTAAGTCATGTGTCAGCTTCACACAAAGGTGTCAGCATTAACACAAACTATTATCAATCATTTTTGATTTTTTTTTTGTATCAAAAATGGCCAGATTTATACAATAAAGGGATTCGTGTCAACTTTTGATGCTTTCGTAATTGCGAACAATCAGACTTTGAAAATAATTCAATAATTTATTTAAAGCGAACAATAATTTTATACTTTGTTAGTGGCACAAACCTGCCGTAAAATCCACGTACGGACAACAATCTCTCAACTCCAATTAATTGCAATTCTCGTAACGATTTAGGTCAAAACGGGCGACCACCTAGGTTAATAAATAAAGCTCCTTCGATAACGAGATTAATTACAAAGAAAGTTTAATCCCCCTTTTGGGTAAAATCGTGAGCGGGCGAGGCCGAGAATTAATTTCTAATTTTATGGAGCAAAACAAAACGACAACGGTGACGTACCTTTATACGTATATCCGATGTGTGTACAACATAACTTACATCGATTTGACGTCGCTATGAATATTAATCGGAATGGTAATAGATGGAACGCGCAACAAATATTTAATTGGAATTTGTCTTTGTGGACATTATTTATTGTTACATGTACGTACATTCCAAACGGACATGAAAATATTTTATTTCTGTTGATTACTTCATAAACAGTGGAATTCGTTTATGTTTAAATTTTATGAAAAATATTTATAATAATACAAGTTATCTAAATCAATTAAACAAGAGTGCCGCATTGTTCGGTATTAGACCCTATACTTTTTATTTTGTTAATTAATAATGTCACTGCTAACTCCGATGACAATTCTGTAACTGTATTTTGTTGGTGTTTGATGGGAATGTTTTTTTTTTTTGAAAATAAATGTTCAGAATTCTTAAATTTTTAAAATTATGACTTTTTGAATTTCTTGTATTTTGAAAAAAGCGAATTAAAAAAAGAAGAATTTTACACAGCAAAGTCTGTAGGCTCACGCAGGTGAAAAATATACTGAGAATCTCAAAAATTTTGTCTTCGTGGCGACGGATTTCTGCGATCCCCCCCCCCTTCAACCCCGAAGGTAAAATGTGTACGTTATTGTTGATGAGCAGATTTTTTTCTACCAAAATGATGGCAAAATTCTAATTGAGTCAACTTGGACTTTAAAATGATGTTTCCTTATTTGGAAAATCCAAAAATTCTACGTGAAAAATACACTGAGAATCTAAAAAATTTTGTCTTCGTGGCGACGGATTTCTGCGATCCCCCCCCCCTTCAACCCCGAAGGTAAAATGTGTACGTTATTGTTGATGAGCAGATTTTTTTCTACCAAAATGATGGCAAAATTCCAATTGAGTCAACTTGGACTTTAAAATGATGTTTCCTTATTTTGAAAATCTAAAAATTCTACGTGAAAAATACACTGAGAATCTCAAAAATTTTATCTTCGTGGCGCAGGATTTCGGCGATCCCCCCTCCCCCTTCAACCCCGAAGGCAAAATGTGTACGTTATTGTTGACAAAATGATGGCAAAATTGCGATTGAGTCAACTTGGACTTTAAAATGATGTTTCCTTATTTTGAAAATCCAAAAATTCTACGTGAAAAATACACTGAGAATCTCAAAAGTTTTGTCTTCGTGGCGCAGGATTTCGGCGATCCCCCCTCTCCCTTCAACCCCGAAGGCAAAATGTGTACGTTATTGTTGACGAGCGGAATTTTTTCTACCAAAATGATGGCAAAATTCCGATTAAGCCAACTTGGACTTTAAAATGATGTTTCCTTATTTTGAAAATCTAAAAATTCTACGTGAAAAATACACTGAGAATCTCAAAAATTTTGTCTTCGTGGCGCCGGATTTCTGCAATTCTCCCCCTCCCCCCCCTTCAACCCCAAAGGCAAAATGTGTACGTTATTGTTGATGAGCGGAACGAATAAAAATTCGACTTAAGAAATCCACAAACGCTACATTATCCTTATTGTTACGAAGACTCATTTTTTCCTTAAATCCAATATTTTGTAAAAAAGTTTAAAAGATTAGGTGATCAAGACGACATCAAGATAAATTGACAAATTATGCAAAAACTCGGCGAACTCGAATATTGGGTTTAACGGAAACCCAGAACCCACATGGAAGCCCCGGCGCAGAATTTTTTTTTTAAACGTTTAAACGTTTGATATTTGGGTTTAATGGAAATATATGATTGATTTGCAATTGTTTTCCCATTTTATTTGTTCAATGCTTTTGAATGTTAAGTTTGCGCAGATTCCGGACTGAATTTCTTTTAAAAAATCCTAGAAAAGACAAAAATATTTGCAAACCCAAAAGGGGTTGACTTGGTTTTTTTGCTTTATATTTAAAAGTTTGAATCTTGGAATGGGTTTTGCATTAAACCCTTCATTTACAACGTCAGTGGATTGGGTTCGCTATCTCAACAATGTGGAAATTAAAATATTTCAAATAATCCTTAAACACAAAATTTTTCTGACAATATTGTCAGTTGTTTTGTTATTGCAAAATATTTGCAGAATTTGCTTTAAACCGAAAGTTTGAAATTACAAATATTTTTAAATTCTCTTGGGTTCGCTTGGGTTTGTGTTTTGAGTTTTATTGAAATTTGGTTATTTTTTTTATTGTAAGCATCAATGACTGAATATTGAGTTAGAAGAGAAATGTTTCTATTGCCTGGAACAAACTAGCAAAAATATATTATCCATGTATCTTTGGAAAATTAAATTTTATTTTAATTTTTTTTTCGATTTCAAAGAATTTTGTTCGTAGAAAAAATGAATTTATGAAAATTGATTTTATAGGCTAGTGCAAGTCAAAAAAAAAATTTAAACTTTCGCGGATATAATCGAACATTTTCAAAATTTCTATGTACAAAATTTAAATATTTATTTATTTAGAACTTTTATTATTGTCTCTGTGTTTAATCTAATCTAATCTTGTTAAATTTGCAAAATAAAACTTACCTCTTTAATTCCATCGAGTCGTCCCAAACTTCTAGCTTGTCTCAAACCAGGTTCTGGAACTCTCCTACCCTTCCTCCTACGTTCCAAAATTCTCGGTTTCCTCGGCGTAATCTGTTCGTTTTCTTCAGGATCCGAATGTACCTCCGGACAATGATAAGTGTGTCGCCTTCGCGACGAAGGACTCGTTATACGATTTATGAGATTATCGAACATTTTAATCCGACGATTTGCTTTTTTTTCGATCGTCCCTTTTAACGCGAACGAACGCCAAACGACTTTTTAATTTGTGGCATTTTTTAAAACCTGTTGCGTTTTAATTTATCGACGCACTCGAATCAAAACGAAAAAATAAACGCGACGAATGGAAACTAAACATATATTTGTACTCTGGAAGATGGGTTATCTCGCGACGCGACCGTTTGGGGATTTTCGTGTTTGTTGAAGATTTTAACGCTTTTTTTTTCGTTCGTTGTCAATGTATCAAAGACGTGTTACAAAAGTTGTTTGTTCGGATTGTTACCGATGGGCTTTGTAACTATTGAAATTTCACTGTTTACACTCGATGCGATGGCTTGCGTTCGAATAGACGACTGACATCTGAAATGAAATAAAAAGCCGATAAAACATACACGTATACAATGTGACACACACGCGTTTGTTTGTTGCTCATGCAAATTGGCTAGGAACTAGTAGAACACAAAAATAATACTTGCTAACTGCCAATTACAACAAAAACTGCCGCCGCTATGGCGTTTATTATGTGCGTTGGGAAAATTTCCTCTGTAATTTAGCGCATACGACTTGAAATAAATATCGCAAGTTCAAGAGCTCTAGTACGGGTTAAATTGCTGTTTTATTGCTTTTCCTTTATGTTTTTCGAAACATTTTCAAAACTTGTTGACACAGAAAATCAAAATTGTTTTATTACAAATTTTTATGACCAACAACAACTGATACATGTAACTAGGTTATAAGGAACACAAGCTATAAAATTACTGTAAAAAGTAAAAATGAATTAGAAGCGATTTCTCTGAAAATCCTTCGGTCGTAAAATTTTATCTAAAAATTTTATAGCTTTTGTAGGTTGACTGCTATTGTATATTTAGCACAGTAACCTTATGTCCATTTAAAACGGTCTGCTTTATATTTTAGAATATATACACGAATCGAGTTCAAAAAACTCTACAAATATACACCGAAATGTATATTTATATTTATAGTCCAGTAAATCTATCAAAAAAGAAGCCAAAATCTACATAAAATAACGTAAGTAAGAGGGATGTATTCTGAGCATAATGACGGATTTGAGGTAACGCGTTTAATTCGATATCTCGAGAACGAATCATTTTACACAAAAAACTACAGAGACCTTTTCTCTTATAAATTGAATTTCCTAACATTTTTGTTCGAAACTTTTTTTTCCAACACCAATACTTGTCGAGTTATTTCGTTAGAAATACACAAACTTCCTTATTTTCGTCTGTTTTTGCCTTTACCTCCCTAACCGTTCACTTTTATCACTTTTATCGAATTTTATCTATTATCAAAGTTAGAGACCATTTAATTATCTATATCTTTTGTTTAAAACTTTTTTCTGTACTAACAATACTTTGGTAGTTATTGCTTAGTTTATCGATCGAACTCCGCGCCATCGTCGTTACGCTTATTCACGAACGCGCTATTACAAATGTTAGTGCTGCTTAGTCCAGTCAGTATGTGAATCAAGCCAGGCGCTGAGTGTGTTCTCGGCATTATGCTCAGAATACACCCCTGTAACAAATCATAATATCACCCAAATTATGTTATCATATGTAGATTGACTACTGACTGGACTAAGCAGCACTAACATTTGTAATAGCGCGTCCGTGAAAACGCGTAACGACGATAGCGCGGAGTTCGATCGATAAACTAAATAATAAACAAAACATGTAGATATTTAAATGATCTCTAAGTTTGATAATAAATAAAATTCGATAAAAGTGAACGGTTAGGGAGGTAAAGACAAAAAACAGACGAAAATAAGGAAGTTTGTGAATTTCTGAGGAAATAACTCGACAAGTATTGGTGTTGGAAAAAAAAGTTTCGAATAAAAAAGTTAGGAAATTCAATTTATAAGAGAAAAGGTCTTTGTAGTTTTTTGTGTAAAATGATTCGTTCTCGAGATATCGAATTAAACGCGTTACTCGCGATAGCGGCGCCACTCACACTCGAGGAACCCCTCAAATCCGGCATTATGCTGAGAATACGTTATTTTATGTAGATTAATTCACCTATTTATTGGACTATTAAAACTTTTTCTCCAAATACCTACTATTAGATTTTCTTCCTATATACAGTATGTTCACGGGAATATTCTACAATAGCTTTTTTTTATTAAATGGAGAAAGTACCTTAAAATGCGCATTTCGCGTAATAAATTATAAAACAAAAGAACAACGCGTTGCTAAGATACAAATCAGTTATTTCGCTTGTCCGCCATCTTTGTACTGATCTTTTCAAATTTTAATAAAATATTATTTTCTGAAAATCCAATCCACGTCCAAGGAGCCTTTCCAACCCAACATCGTGAGCTACAGTTTTTATTTCTTATTTATATGATCACTAGTTCTCCAACTGCTAGATCTGGGATCCATCGTTTTGAGAAATTTGTTTTTCTCCCGTAGCTTTTGCCTATAATCTGGCCATATTTCATCAATTAATGGCACGCGACCAACATTCTTCGTATTTTTCTTTTCTAATTTTCCAACTTTTCCATTTTTTCTCCATTATTTCTCGCATGTATATTTTTTTGTGAATAGAAGAATGTAAATTTCAACAGTTCTGTCAAAATTTTTCAATTGTTTCCTTCTCCACTTACATCTTGCATTAAACTGACGTCTCGGTATTCCGGGAAACTTTGGGAATGAATACAACGCTTGGACGAAAAATATCAAAAAATCCACACGAGATTTGGCGTAACTTATTGTACATTTTGAAAAAAAAAAAATGCAATTTCTCGTTGGGGTTTATTGGAGTAATACTTCAGTGAGCTTCAAAAACATATCCATCATACAACATAAAAAAACAAATGTTTTTCTAATCAATCTGAAATCTAAACTGGGACACGTTTGGTGATCGTTTTTCTTCAGTTCGCCAGTTGCTATGGCTTTTCTTGAATTCGTAGATTAAAAAAATATTTTCCTTCCTTCCTTCTGTGAATTTTCCTGGTTTTAGGAAAAGTTGGAGTAATTTTGCCATAAAACTTCGAAGATTGAATTTAAATGGAACAGGTTTTATTGAGTTGAATAAGCCCATTACAGAGTTAACATTTAGAAAAGTTTGGATGCAATTGGAATGGACCGATTTAAATGCATTGAGTAGGGTTGAATAATAAGAAGTGTTTATTGATCATTGTTATAAATTTACAGGATAAGTCACTGTATTGTAATAATAATAATAATAATAATAAGAGTAAAATTAGACACTTGATAATCAGTGGGGTGGAATGGGGAAAAAATACATAATTGTCAAAAATTAAAAAAAAATTGTCAGGCTACCCAACCTATTTTATCTAAACTGTATTCAATCCAATCAAATCCAGTTGAGAATTTTACAGATGAGTTTGATTCCCTTGAATCGTACTGCGTGTTTATCTCTGGTTTTATTGAATTGTCTTTCGTTCGACTTAAATTCCTCTAAATTATAAACGTTTTTTTAAAATATAATTTTAAAATGATCGTCAAGATGCCCAACACAGTTAGATTGCGTGCATACCGATTAAGGTTTTTTTTTAACAAATCCAAATAGAAGTAAACTACAGATTGCATTTATGTTGCGCCGGTTTCGGTCGTCCGTACTCATCAGCACTCGACAAAATGTCCCAGGTTGATACATTTTTGCGATACGAACAAAAATTAATGCCTAATAACTAATTTTTGTCCATCACTAATTGCTAATTGAGGCTTCATTAGTGTAAATGCAGCTATTGTACCGCAATTTAAAAATTTTTGTCAGCCCGTTTCGCAGAATTGCACACGGACAGACAAAACAAATTATCCGGACACACACACAATCCAAATCGACAAAAAGTCTCCTTCGTGCAATTAAATAACAAAAACTTTATTATATTTGAAATTTCGGTCATTACTGTACACAAATATTTCTACCTGGTCTAGACGAAATCACGTTAATTTAGACGTCGTTACGAGAGTTCCGTTTCACGTCTTCTAACTTCGTCCTATGTGCTCGGTCGGACGGAACCTAGACCACTCCTATTAAAAATTAGCTCTGCTTCTTCAGCCAGAGAATAAATCAGCCGGATTAAAGTATAAATAGCTCGTACACACGATGACCTCAATACATAAATCAATCATTTACTCGATATTATTACATAAATATCTTCGTTAATCGTTGGAATCATCGCGTTATCTTCCGCGCAAATAAACGAAATAATCGATGATGGGTTCGTTGTGTGCGCCTTTCCAAACAAACGGTACTTCAAGGTATTGAAATACTTGTCATTATTTTTAGTAATGAATGTAATGATACGTTCCAAATTCCAATGGTCAATTAATGACCTTAAGGTCGAAAGGGTTCTACACAAAATACCGTTCAAAAGAATCAACGAAGCGAGTCCAATATCTTTTTATGGCGCCGACTATGTTACAATTATGTATCGTTTGAAATTTCTGATTGATTCATTCATATATTTTTTTTTTTTTCCAATAGATATTTTAACAATTAATTGAAAATAAACGTTAATGAGTGACAAAATTTTCTATAAATTAATTTTATTCCAACCAATTTTTAAAGACAGAAAAAAATAAGGAAACCAACCATTTGCAGTGGCGTAGCGAGCTTAACTCGCGCCCGGGGCACAATACCTTTTTAGCCCCCTCCCCCATTCGAAAACCATATAATATTATATGTAAAATATACTCGCAAATTAATAAATAAATAAAGTCATAGGCTCAAGCTAGGCTTTAAATTTGAGACAAAAAATGTAATTGAAAAAACAAGACTAGATTTTGAAATTTTTGTTTTGTGGACCATTTTGCGCCCCTTTGTGAGTAGCGCCCGGGGCATGATCCCCCCCCCCGCTATGCCACTGCCCATTTGTATTCGTGATTTTAAATGTTAACCCGGAAGATGAAATGATTTTATTGTCGAAAAGTTGTTATACTGACATCTAATTTCAAATTCAGATTAAAAACAGTAGAAAATGGCGTTTCCATGAAATATTTTTATTAACGAAATTTAATTCAATTTCCAGCCCCGAAGATGGCGGTGGAAACGTTGTCATGATTGTCAAAAACATGTTCGTGTCATCACTTTTTTTTTGAAAATTCTACATTTCCCCATTCTTCTTATTCCTAAAATTTAGTCCATTATCTCACATTTATATTTCCATCTTTCTTCTTTTCCTACATTCATTTTCCAAAAATATTTTCTTAGATTTACTTCCATATTGAATTCCCCTTCATAAGCATTTTCATTTTCCCAACCCAACCCATCTTAGGTATTTTTCATTTTCAGCCTTTTTTCATTTATCTGTACACCTTTTTTTATTTCATATTTGCTTTACCGTTGTTCTCTTTCAAAAACTATAAATTTTCACACAATTTTTGAATTTCTTGAAGATGATTTTTTTTTTAGTGTTGGATAAAGAACGTTTTGTTTTTATGTTTTTAATAGTCGGTTCAGGAGAAATCTTTCCCTTTTTCTGATTCCAATACTGTTCTCCCATTTCTCCTTATCCACCCAGTCCATTCTCACATTTACTCCACCATTGCTCAATTTCAAAAATTTAGATTGGGGTAGATGTAGACACATTTTTTGAAATTTTTGATTTTTTTTTGTAAATTGAGTTTTGTGTTTTGAAAATAATTACATATTTTCATTTTTTTGATTTCTGAGGAATCATCCCCCTTTAACTCGCATTTAAAAATAAGAATAATAATATTTTTTTGGCTTTCCTGATTCCCTCTCAGAACTTATCCAAGTAATAATAATAATAATAGTAATAATATTTTTTTCTTTATTTTTTACATACATTACGAAAATACGCTAACTAAATACTAATTGTATGTAACTACCGACATAAATTGAATACCGTATTATGAAATAATTAATTAATTAAATATTATGAATTAATAATAATAATAATAATTGTTGAGTTGAAATTATTTGGTCGTTGGTGTAAAATCCGAAATCGTTGTTGATCGATATAATACACAAGTCATTGCATAATTAGAATATTATGTTTTTGATTTTCAATAAATCCATTAAGATAATGACAGGGTCCGATCCAGAACGTATAGTCCGGGAGCAGCGCAAAAATAATCGCAAATCAAATCTCATCGAAGTCGTAAAAAGGGCAATTCTAATCCGAAGTGCTCTCCGGCGAACGAGCGAAATAACACATTACGCGACAGAAACTGCCATTTTTCAATGAAATCCAACGTAACAGGTAGTAAAAGAGGAGGGTGAAATGAGTTATTTTCGAGAGGGAGCGCGATGGACGTACGTTGCGTGGTCGTATGTCGGGTAAGTGCCGTTTATAATGGAATGCAGTGTGGAGCTGCGTTGCGTGTCATATCTTCAGCGTGTGGATCAAACGAGCCATGGAACCTCGGCCATCCTGATTCCTATAGCTGTATTGCCCGAGGCCGGGCAAGTGGAACGAGCCACATATGTTTTCATAACGTTTGTTGATTTGAAGTTTTCGGAAAATAACCGCTCGATATGATCGTGGAACGGTTTATTGGAATTTGTTTCGGTAGTTGCACATTTAAAGCTTCGTTTTTTTTTTTTTTATTTAGGATTTGTGATGGAAAATTATTTCACTTTAATGCGCATCGTCAATTACCAAGATGACTTAAAATGTTTACAACAAACAGTTTCAATTGGAGACAAAACCATGAGATTTTACCCAAAGGATATGTTAAATTGATTTGTTTTTTCGATTTAACACAGTTTTATAACGACATGAAAATTTTACATCTGTAATTCACGATTAATGGTTGTGACCATCGACTTTCTGAGAGATAATTTTTAACAAAAAAATCACAACGATTCACGACAAAATTAATCCGGCTCGAAGGACCAAAAAAATATGTTCTTTGCTCTTAGAATAGGCTGATAATCCACAATCGGAAACTTTTGATTGGATTGAATCAGTTGATTTGGGTTGAATTAGGCCAATTAATTTGTTCTTATTTATTTTCCATTAATTAATATTTTCACGTTCTCAAAATTTTTGAAAATTGAATTTAATCTTCGTACGCAAGTTGTGAAACGGTATAAAAAAAAATCACGAACATCGAAATTATCTTAAAACACCAAAACAGCATTTCTTTAAACGTGACTCTTGTTGATAACTTTGACGATTATACATTTTTTTTACAAACGTGGTAGAAAGTCTCAAGTTGTGTCTTTAGTGTTAGATAACACCTTGGAAGCGAGTTTGCAGATAATAGCTAAATTTTTAAACTGAGTAAAGCGGTAAGCATCGACAGGACAGATGTTCAACATCGTGTTTATCCTGCAAAATTAATTATCATTAGAGGTGATTATTGCCATTTTGAATTTACAGTTTTGAAGTTATACATAAACTATGATCGTTTACGTTAATTACATAAGTTATTAAATAACTTAAGTAAATAACTGATTATGTAAATAACTCATTAAGGACGATAACCTATAAATACACCGCCGCGATGAAATTAAAAATGAGATGCAGGAACTAACATGACGCATCACAGAAATTCTTCAAGTTTAGTAAAAGGAAAGGTAAATTATTTACATGTTTTGAATCGCGTTTCGTTTACAGATAACGGAATTACTTATTCAAGTATATCAATGCAGAAGGAACAGTTACTCTTTAAATTTTATACAAATGAAAATATTTACAATTTTCCCATGGATAATTTTGTGAAACCGTCGACTATTTCATGAATATTTTAGCATCGAATGAATTTAATTTAATTATTTATTTAATCCTAAGCCTATCTATCAATTGGTGTAACGTTGATTTTTATTTTTTTATTGTCCTGCCATATACAGTGAGATTGAAAAAAAAATAGTCAGAGTAAGCCATGAACAAAAATCGGCATGTCTTTACTTAAACTATTTATTTCTTAATGTCAAATTGACGTTTGTCAAAAATGTTCAATAGGAAATTGCTCCTGAAATTCTTCATAACAGGCATCGTAAGAATATTGTCATTCACCGTTTACTGTTTCATTTCCATTTCAAAAACAGAATTCTAAAAGAAAAGCTTTGATTTGTTTGGACAACATTTTTGACAAACGTCAATTTGACATTAAGAAATAAGTAGTGGTTTAAGTAAAGACATGCCGATTTTTGTTCATGGCTTACTTTGACTAATCTTTTTTTCGATCTCACTGTAGTATTCAAACGCAAATTTTTGTCCGAAACAATAGGCATCATTCCACGAAGGGGGTACAGGATGAAAGCCATTAGACAATGTTTTGAGGTTTTGGCCAGCTTTTTGAGATTCGGTCCCACTGTGCGTCTAAATCCTCAATACACTAATAATTTCGCCAATAACTTGTTTTCATTAGATATAAAATTAAATACAACAATAGAACTAATGTTCATACATTCAGCGTTTCACTTAAAATACGGATAATTGATTTAGAAATTTTAAATTGGGTTACAAATTTCATTATTTAGAAAATATTTTTCTCTCACATTCATATCAAGCTTGCGACTGGAAGTAACTTGTTCTGTTATTGACATGTTTAAAAAAACGGTTAAACGCAACACTAATTAAGACAAAACCACTGTAATCTAATAACTATAACTACTAACATTTGAATTTAATAATACAATGTTT
>JAFFZR010001453.1:0-13045 GCA_018397195.1 Lethrus apterus
ATCAAAAAGAGCGCGTACAGACCAAATATGCACAATTAGAATTATCCTAGAACAAAGGGCAGAAAATAATGTTATACCGGAAGTCGGCACAAACTTTCTTATTTTAAATGCAACACCCTATTTTTTATTATCTTTTTGGATTGTCCATAAAAAATAAACACCAGTTTATTAAACACATATTTGGTCTTAGTGGCACTGTTTCGGAGTTATTCGACTTTTTTTGAAAAAAAAAAAACTACTCTTGTAGTGTTTTCGGAATTTTGTAGTATCTCCGGAACTAATGTGCGAAGAGAGCTGCGGTTTTCATCATTCGATTTATTAAGATGCATTTTATTCCTCAATACAAATTAAAACAATTCGGTTCATTAAAACGTGAAATAAGAACGTTGGAAGTTCTGACTTTTCAATCAAGGCTAACGTGATTTTTTTAAATGCAACACTATATTAATTGTGGTATCATCGGATAGAAAATCTCATTCCCTTTCACCTTTATTAATACATGTTGGCATCTACAAGTAGTAGTTTTGTAGTTATTTCCGTTGTTTTTTTTTTTTTTATACCATATTTCTTGACGTCTAAATCCTCAATACACTAATAATTTCGTCAGTAACTTAACTAAATTAAATACAACAATAGAACTAATGTTCATACATTCAGCGTTTCATTTAAAATACGGATAATTTATTTAGAAATACTAAATTGGGTTACAAATTTCATTATTTAGAAAATATTTTTCTCTCACATTCATATCAAGCTTGCGACTGGAAGTAACTTGTTCTGTTATTGGCATTTTTAAAAAAACGGTTAAACGCAACACTAATTAAGACAAAACCACTGTTTAATATTAATAACTATAACTAATGATAATAAATAACTGTGTTAAAGATTGTATTATTAAATTCAAATGTTAGTAGTTATAGTTATTAGATTACAGTGGTTTTGTCTTAATTATTGTTGCGTTTAACCGTTCTTTAAACATGCCAATAACAGAACAAGTTACTTCCAGTCGCAAGCTTGATATGAATGTGCGAGAAAAATATTTTCTAAATAATGAAATTGTAACCCAATTTAATATTTCTAAATCAATTATCCGTATTTTAAAAGTGAAACGCTGAATGTATGAACATTAGTTCTATTGTTGTATTTAATTTTATATCTAATGAAAACAAGTTACTGGCGAAATTATTAGTGTATTGAGGATTTAGACGTCAAGAAATATAGTATAAAGAAAAAAACGGAAATAACTACAAAACTACTACTTGTAGATGCCACATGTATTAATAAAGGTGAAAGGGAATGAGATTTTCTATCCGATGAAACCACAATTAATATAGTGTTGCATTTAAAAAAATCACGTTAGCCATGATTGAAAAGTCTGAACTTCCAACGTTCTTATTTCACGTTTTAATGAACCGAATTGTTTCAATTTGCATTGAGGAATAAAATGCATCTTAATAAATCGAATGGTGGAAACCGCAGCTCTCTTCGTACATTAGTTCCGGAGATACTTCAAATTTCCGAAAATACTGCAAGAGTCGTTTTTTTCAAACAAAGTAGAATAACTCCGAAACCGTGCCACTAAGACCAAGTATGTGTTTAATAAACTGGTGTTTATTTTTTATGGACAATCCAAAAAGATAATAAAAAATAGGGTGTTGCATTTAAAATAAGAAAGTTTGTGCCGACTTCCGGTATAACCGGAAGTCGGCCATCTTAGTTGATAGAGAAATTTGAATTATCAATGCATACAAAGTTTCATGCATACAAAGACCAAATACTCATTGTCCTTTATAAGGACAGATTGTATAATAAAAAGGGGTAATAAAAAAAAAAAATACAAAGTTTCAGAACTGAATTACTATTAATAAAGGAGCAATTGAACTTTCCATTTTAGTTGGTACACCCTGTATATGCTGTGGAGAAAGGATGAATGCGGGCACTGGTGGACGGACTGAATGAATGAAACACTGCTGAAAACATTGAGGAAGATGAAGGAATAACTAAATTACTTACTAAATTTGAAATATCAAGTTTTTAAATAAAAAAAAATAATTCACAGGTCACCTAGAGTCAAAAATATAAAACTGACGAAAATCTGTTAATTTCATAATTATATTTTATGTGTTGACGTAAAATTAAAACTGTTTGAAGAAATTAGTTTGATAAGTATTTAATGTTCTTTGATATGTGTGCTAATTATTAAGTAAAATACTTCATTTCAGTGGAAAATTTTGGAAATTATTAAAGAAATCGTTGTTTCATATATAAATTACTTAGCGCACGTACAATAATTATTCAAATAAACTGTGCAATTATTTTCATAAAATATGCAACAGTTCGTTGGTCATTGAATCATCGAAATAAACAAAACAATTAGATATTCAAATAAAATTTGTTTAAACACGAAAATTATTAGCACATATGACATGTAAATTTGTTTCTAATACATTGAAAATTTAATTATTCAAACTTATTTCCCGATAACTGCGTGGGTTTCTTCGTAGTTCTTGAGCGGCAATATTCGCACATGTAGAAAGCCAGACGCGCGTATAAATAAAATCATCGGTCCGTGTAACGATGTGGAAGGGAACTCCAAGGCAAGTAGCGGCCTTTGCTTATATCGTATAAAAACACTGTAATCTTTGATTGCCAGTTTAGTCCGTCCACAGTCATCGTCGGTTAGGATTTCCAATCTTTGGCTAGCCTAACCCAAAACGACGCGTCTTAGCGCGCTCCACGTTACGAGTGTTGTGTTAGTGAAAAAAATTATTAGCCATGCCACCTCAAGAAAAGGTAACAGCTTCGCAGGCCCAGGACGGTTGCGAAGAAGTCGATTTAGAATTGGATTCAATGAAGAGTGGATACGCGAACGGAGGTTTTGTTTCCGATAAGCATGACAATAATCAAAATGTAACTGAAAAGAATGAGAAAAATATGGATGGCGTCTTCGAGTTTGACGACCTGTTGCCTTACATAGGGGAATTCGGATTTTACCAAAAAATGTTATTTCTAATGATGATACCATTTGCATTTTTCGTCGCGTGGGTTTATTTCACACAAATTTTTGTTACGATCAGGCCGGAACAACATTGGTGTTGGGTACCAGAATTGGAAAATTTAACAGCTGAAGAACGGTATGTTATTACATTATTTTTATAACGTAAACCAAATCACATTCATATATGCTAATTCGTTTTTAATTATTTATATTGGATTTTTTTCAATAACTGCAGGCCCAAAATGCTTATTTATATTCATGGTAGGTAAAGTGGTAAAGGGTATGTATTTAATACCCTTTACCCCTTTACCCCTTTACCCTGTACTGTATAATTATGTTACACTTAATAAGTTTCATCCACGGCTTATTGGTTAATGCCCTCGGAATTCAATAAAAGAGGAAATAAATGGGATCCTTGAGGAACTAACTAAATTTATCAAGTTGGTTTTAGTCATTTTGATTTGTAAATCATTGTGTACCAAGAATTTATTAATAATTTTTCTTGAATATGAAGGAATTTGTTTAAAATAATTATTAACCTACAGGAAATTTTAAATAGTAATAATATGAATATTTAAATGTGTTCACAAAATCCAAGTGAAAATTTTCTTCATTTGAGTTACACTTTAAATAACTTAAATATGAATTGAAAAAACAGGATGTCTAATGATTGTAATTACTTATTTAGGATTATATCTAGCCTGCTGTTGAAATATTCTTTTTATCTAAATATTGAAAATATTCGCTTGTTTTTATTTTTATACTTACTATTTATTTTATTCTTCATTTTTCTGTTTCAGTTTTAATTTGGTTTATCAAGCTTTTCCACGTTGCAAATTGTTGAGTCTCCTAATGACATTAATAATCTTTATAGATATATTCTTTTTGTCTTCTTTTATACTTTAGCTTTCCTTAGTTCTTCATTCCATTTTGATTTCGATTTTGATATTTGTTCGCAAATCCAAGTTCATAGCGATTATAAATATTTGGGACCATTTGCCTTAAAGATTCTAGAGTGTTCTTCTTGTACGAGTTCTTGGCATGCTACTCTATCTATTATCGTCTTTAATAATTTTAACAAGTAATTTGGCTGAATATATTAGTCATCAGTGGTTGTCTTGAACGTATTCTTATGTCTTTTCAATGTTTGTCTCAACTTAAAATTACTATTAACATATTTTGTTTAACACAAAATTGTTGTTTCATCATATAGTCTTAGTATTAAGTAAAGAATCTTATAAAGCTTATAAATCACATTCAAGACGGCGCGACGCGACGGTGAAGTTTTCTTCAGCATTTTTGAAGATTTTAGCAGGCAGATTATCATGGGGCTTTGTTAATTGCTACTTTTTGTGGCTTCCTATATTTCTATTGGAATTGTGGGTCTTGAATCGCCATCGACCAGAGACAAGTTTGCAAAGGAATATTGCTTATTTCCTGTATCCTGGCACAACATTTTTAAATTGTTCGCCAATTATTCCAATACCTTACATTGTGTTTTTGTGAGTCTGTATCCGAAATTCAGTTCTTTTATAGAAATTCATATTCTTCATTATGCTATTTCTTGTTGTTGTTTAGTAATAAAATCATTTTTCTTCTTCCTTGTATTTTTTTCTTTGTTTTACACTCAACTATCGTCCCTCTTGTTTTTCCTCCAGGCTTTTTCTTATAATTCTTTATCCTTATTTGTCTCTTCCAATTATTTCTTCTGCTGTAGTTTGTAAGGCATTTTTGTGCTCAATACTCTATTTATGCAATCTATTTATCCGTTTATTAATCTTTCATGTTGTAAATCCATTCCATTTCCCAACATTCTCACTGTATCCATAACCTTAAAATTTTCTGTTACATTTCTTACTAGGTTTGGTTTTGTTTTTTTTTTTGGCGTTGGCTAACCTAGGTCTTGGCTATTACTATATAATTGTCAAAGTATATTTTTACACATCGGTATGCTGTTTTGGTAGGTTCGTATGGCCATCTATTGACGTACAGGTTTTCTGAATCCTCCATGAAAAATATGCTGTAAATCCTCATGTAAAGTTATTTTTGCTGTCTTCATGTAGATTGTATATTATTATTGTTCGAGGATAGATTTGTTCCTTCAAGGTAGATTCGTATCTCCAATTATGATTTTAATGTCGTTTTTTTATGATTGTTGGTTTATTCTTTAGATTATAGATATTATAAAGATCTGTTTTATCTTCGGTAGGAGCCTGGGAGTTAATTAAGGAGTAGTTGAAGAAATTTCCATTGTTTCTGATTTTGTACAGTCTGTGGTTTGGTTTGAAAGCCAATAATTAAACTTTTCAACGTCTGTCCCACCATGAAGGCCATTCCAAAAGTTTGCTTCATGGCTCGACAGATATAAAGATGTTATGTAGTCTTTTTTTCTAAACACTACGATTGATTTTCCACATCAAGTAATAGGTTTAGTTTTGAATCGTTTGTTTATTTTGTATTACATATTGAGAAAGATAACATCACACATTCATAAGAAATAAATTTGCAATTATTCTTGAAAGAACACAATATTTACTACGAATAATAAAATTCATGCAATAAAAATGACTAGAAATGTGGAATACATGTCTGCTGAATGCAATTATTGGTCACAAAAGCCACAAAATTAGCATTTTTCTTAATTAGTTAAAAGGAATACTGATGGATATTATTACACAGAGGCATTCCAAATTCAATCAACTCAACACATGTATCTTTTTTTTTCATTACTTTAATTACTGTGGAAAAAATTTTTCTTTCTCCATTTTTAAAACAAGAATTTTGACTTTTACCATGTAGTGTGAGTTCTTCACTTCGTCTTCATCTTTTGTTTACTCCACCCATATTAGAATTTTTTTGAGATCAAAATCAATTGAAATTAATTTTTTTCAAACAAACATATTTCTTTCTTTTAAAGATTTAATTTTCTCTGTGCAGTTTTCCAATGCATCTCATTTACATACGTCTTCATATACGTATCTCATTATAACTTTCTTTACTGTTTAATATATCTACGTTTCTTTTTTGTTCATTTTCATTCTCCATTCGGAATTATATTCTGAATCAATATTTATAATCTAAGCATTATTTTTAAATTTAGAAAATTTCCAAATTCTATACGATACATCAGCATACGTCTTCTGGACTTTTGTCACATGTATCATTTCTTAATCTGAGCTTCGATTTCAAAATTATTGATACGTTAAATCCTAAGACTTTAAGCATATCTATCTTCTTAATTATAACCAATTTTAATTAAAAGTTTCCATCGTCCGCCCCATTATTTGTGTTTTACTCAGCACTTTCCTATCGCGAATTAAAAAAAAAATTATGACTTTTTTCATTTAAGGATTTTCGGTAATTAAAAATGCATTTTGTGCGATGACGGAATTCTTAATTTGTTCAAATTATAGAACTAGTGTTTGCTGTTTGAATTAAGTTTTTAAATGAAAAATGTAATAAGGAATATAAATATAAATACGATAGAAACTTTTATGAATCAAATATTTTAAGTTCTTCCTTCAATTGATAACAAAACTTAAATTACGTATTGTACGTATTTACATGAAAGTGCAAATGACATTGTCATCAAATCATATTAAAAGCTTATTAATGAAACCATTAATTTCCAACGGCAATTATCAGACCATTTGTTGTTATATAAGAGATAATAACAACAAAATACCATAGATGAATAGCAGCAGCAAACAAAACAATAAATAAATTACACAAATTGCAGCTTTGTTGTTTTGGAAAACTGATGTTATTGATGTATTTATATATGTAATTTTAGATTTAAAATGCAGAAGCAATTTGTATGAATTGGACGTCAATCATTTGGCGCAATAATCACAAGTGCATTCTCGGTATTTTTATGCAATTTCTGGAATTTTACACCATAGTCGACCCGTATGGAAATATATCTGTGATACATCTAAACTTTTAAACAAAAATTATCTAAGTCACTCGAGAAAAAATATACTGTTTATAAATAATTTAGACGTGCGTTTACAAGTATGTACAGTTTCAACAATTAATCATCAAGAGTTACGAACTTTGTTTAAACTTGCTGGCGCTTCTGGTTTACATCAATTACGGAAAACACCAAAGGCAATTTCGGAATGACGTCATGTAAAACCCATGATTTCTTGTCATAATTTGTTTCAAAACAATCTTAATTTAAAGTTTAAAATCGAATTTAATTTCGCCTTAAGAAATAATTTATGAACGACCGGTAATGTCAGTCTTCAGGCGCGCAACATTTAAATATAAAAGCGGGATGTTACGAATGCCGGTCACGGCCGTCCGATTTTACGACTTTAAAGAACAAATAGACTGGGCATGTATAATACAACGTAATCGGCGATTCATTTCTGTGTAATTTTATAATATTTTCATTGTTTTTAGTAATTTTGCGAAAATGATAAAAATTAGATTGTTTAATAAAACGAAGTGATTGTAAAAATGAAACGTTATTTTTATGCAGAAATAGTTTTTGTAAATAATTCATGGCTTTCACAAACGAAGGAACTAATTATTGTTTCATTATCAATATTAATTTCCAAGTTTTATTTTAATTTTTGTTTTAAATTATAATCGCAGCGTTTTTAATACATTTTCTCCTTTATACGTACATTCAAAAATAGTTCATTTTCTTCGTCTAAAACTTCGTTCTTTCATGTATCTTTTATAAACAAAACATTTTACAATTGGCATTTAATTCCTAACTTTTCCATCATTCAATTCGAATAGATTAATTAATTCTTCATTAATTTTTATTTGTTCTTTGTTATCCTTCAAATTTGCATAAGCTTTTATCTTTTTTTAACATTTCAAACCTTCATTAAGCATTTTCAATTATAAGTTTTAATGATATATGTATTTTTTATTTTTATCTTATATTTCAAACCTGCGCAACTTTCCACGCTCATTGTATCACATGACTTAAATATTATTATTATGATTAAAAAAACTGTTATAATATTAGAATTCAAACAATAAATTCTTCCACCATATTTTACATTTTTAATGTTTCATATTTTGTTGTTTTATAGAGCAAAGTATTGTTGCTTATTTGTAGGTATTCACTTTTGGTTGGATTTGTCAAAATTAATTTTCTTATTTTACGCCACTTTCTGTTTAATAATTTAAGGCATCTTCTTCAGAAAAGTCAACATTTTCTTTAATTACCATTGTTTCGTACAACTTTTCTGTTTGTCAGTTTTCCCACATAAAATGATTCTGACACTTTGCTCAAAATATATTTGTTTTCTCTGCAGCCCTTACTTCTTTTCTTAGTCATCTTTTTATCATTAAAACTTGCAGTAATAATCTCCCCAATCGTTTTTATGCTTAAAACCTCGCCTGAGCTTGAGGGATTCTATTATAGTTGTTTTTTCCAGTTGTTTACATTTTTCTATTATCTCGTTCATTTAGCATCTTTTCTTTCTTAATCTTCTTTTATTTGTGCTTATATGTTAGTGAATTCACTTGGACCGGTATTTTTATGCAATTTTCTTCTGGAATTTAAACTTTTAAACAAAAATAATCTGATTTAAGTCACTGGAGAAAAAAAGTGTTTATAAATAATTGAGACGTGCGTTTCTAAATAAAGGCTACCGTAAATTTCGGAAAAACTTTTCTATTGCTGTTTTTAACTCTAGAATTGTTTTCCAGATGTAGGCGTCAAGTCGGACAATGTGGTTGATAAAGTTCTTCTGGAAATGCAAATGTTGTCCTAACGTCGCAAGAGTGGTATTGGCGGTATGACTTGTTTCCCCGTCTTGCTGGAACCACTGTCTTCGATAAGGCAAGTTCCTAGATGGGTTTTAAGTCTCTAACGAGTACCTCAATCTGTTGCTTATATCTTTCTTGATTCACTGTTACATTATGACCTTCTTTATCCTCAATGAAATAAGGGCCCAAATTTCCGTGTCCAGAAACTGCATACCAAACAGTTACTCGTTCATCGTGAAGCGGTGCCTCTAGGATTTCTGGTCTTTCGAATTCGAGAAATCTGTACGATTGTCTGTTGACGTGCCCTGATAATAAGATATGTGATTCATCAGAAAACCATATGTTTGGCAGAAAATCTTCGTCCTCATATTGCGTGGCTAGAAAACGAGCACAATATTCTACACGTAACCGCTTATCCGCAATGTTTAACTTTAATGTCTGAATTTTATACCAAAATGCACCAATGTCTTTCGAAATTAAGCTTGTAGTTTTCCTGTTTATGTTCGTTTATGCTCCGTTTTGGAGACTGCATGATTTGGTACAGTATCCTGTCGTGCTTTTGTTGGTTTTCCCACATAAAATGGTTCAGACACTTTCCTCAAAATATATTTGATTTCTCTGTACCCATTACTTCTTTTCTTAGTCATCTTTTTATCATTAAAACTTGCAGTAATCGTTTTTATGCTTAAAACCTCGCCTGAGCTTGAGGGACGCTATTATAGTTGTTGTTTCCAATTCTTTACATTTTTTTATTATCTCGTTCATTTAGCGTATTTTCTTTCTTAATCTTCTTTTGTTCGTGCATATATGACTCCTGTTTCTATAAATAACTTTGTTACATTTGAATTTCTTTGTGGGTCGACCATCCTTTTTATCGTTCCACATAGCATTGAGATTTCTTCGAAAAGAGCGTGTTTAAAGTGAACTTTAAATTTTTCTTAAAGATTGAGTCTCACTTTTTTCTAGACCATTTTTTTTTACATATTTCCTTTATGAATTTTGTGAAATCGAAGTCACTTCTTTTATGGATCTTCTTCAAATTTTTCCTATCTGAATACGGGATCGATTTTGAAACATAGCTTTTCTCATTTTTCTAACATTTGTTCCGTTACCTTTCATTAGTTCGTTAGTCCTTCTTTCTGTGTAATTCTGTAATCATTCTTCTAGTCTGTGCTAGTCATTTCCAGCAAATTCTTTCGATATTTCTATTTGTACTGCCTTTTACAATATTTTCTAATACAGTGTAATTAATCTAGAAGGGATGGACATTTTTCTTATAATTTTTTTTTATTTAGAAATAAAAAACTAAGGGATCAATAACAGAGAACTCTGATTTTGTCAAGTTGAGCTTTTATTGAAATCTTCCCTTGATTCAACCATGCTGGAAGAAAACTTTATTGAGATACCTCGAACACGAAATATGAAAGACTAGAAGTTAGAAAACATGAAAAAATGTGTAAATTGGAGAAAACATTGAAAATTTGAAAAGACAGTTTTGTCTTGGAGGTTGAGAAGAGATGGAAGGAGGTGAAGGCAGAGGCCGAAAAAATTAAACAGACGAAACGATGCAAGTGTTATGTACACATATGGTAGAAAGGCGAGGTATTTGAAGAAGGATAATAGTGAACATTAGGTTCAGGTGTGAAATGATGATAAGGCCAAAAAGATGAAGGGACCAGGAGACCTAAGTTCTGTGGAAAGGAAGAGAACATGAGGAAACACTACGAAACGGATTACACGAAATTGGGTTGGAATGAAGGCAGAAAGAAGAATGGACAAATTATGAAGTGATAGATGCTGCAAAAATGGCAGCTTAGATGACGAAGAGGAAACTTAAAAATGAAATAAAGACATGGCGTGAAACACGAATGCTAGATTAAAGGATATTTTTTAAATAAAACATAGATGAACAGTGAATTTGGAATATTTGCTATAAAAAAACTAATTTATGTCTGATGGATGAACTTTTTTACGACAAATTTTTAAATCAACAGATAAAAGCAACTGAACGTTTAATTTTTTGCTTTTTATTTGTTTTTTCAACATTATCATTCCTTTTAATACATTTTTTCAATACCTCACCTAATTAATGCAAGCGTATTTTATACCTTAGTATTTTCTTCTATATTAAAATATTACAATTTTTTCACTGCCTTCATTTTAAATTTATCTTCTTTTTTCCGTTCAAATTTTTGTTATATTTCTATACATCGTCCACTTCAATAAGAAAAATTAAATTATTCTTTAAATCTGTGATATTTGCTTGTTTGGTCACTCTAATTTTACTTACGACTATTTTCACCTTCGCACACTTACTCGAATATTTTTTTATAATTCGTGGTTTGTGTTACTATCTTTTCTTTCCAGTTCCCTTTGTAATATATTGCCTAATCTCTATTTGTAACTCGATAATTGCTCTCGCAAGTCTATACATATCAGTAATTGGACATGACACCACCAACAACCGCCTTCCGCCCTCTGACTCCTACCAGAGGCAAAAGTATTAATTAGTTTTATCGAATTTTAATGTATACCATAACGAGATAATTTTAAACACATCAGGTGATGGTATCAAAACCTTTAGAAAAAGTGTAACCTTTCCTTTGTCAGTTGCCTTTAGAATGGCTATCAACGACAAATGACATGGCCAAAAAAGTGGTAAGGCCTTTTCGAAAACCCAACTGTATTTCAGGCATAATGTTACATTTTAACACGTAATTGAGAAGCTGCTCATTCATCGCCCTTTTCAATACATTAGACAAAGTAAGCAAGGGTCGTAAGTCAGAAAACTCAATTGGATTTTTCGTTTTAGGTAGGGGGGTCACTAATGCTTCCTTCCAATATGTTGGAAATTTGATATCTGTAAAATTTAAGTCTTTAAAATGGGTCCAGTTAAAATATTTAGGGCTGTTGGTGATAATAACATCAATAAGATCACCTGCACATATGAGAATATCGCGTATAGGTAACATTTCAGTAATATCGTTATCTAGAATTTCAAAAGACTTGCTGATATTTATTTTAGATCTATAAACTTCACCAAAAACAAAATTATTACGATTTTATTTAAATTGCAAACTGCTCTATGATTTCTTGCCTGTCATCCTCCAGTTCAATGATTTTGCTTTGCTTTTGATATGTACTTGTACTTCTGTATTATTTATTTATTTATCATATCGTGTTATACAAATTAAGTAATTTAAATAATAAACAAAATAATTTTTGGTTTTTATTTTTTGTATTGGATTTTTTTTTTTTTTTATTAATCAAAACGTGAATCAATCTGATATTTTATATGCAGCTCATTTAATTTCGTTTGTTAATACAACGATAATTTATTCGCGATTATAATTTCTTTGTTTAGAGGTAAATATGAAAGTTTGTCGACCCTGAAATTTCGCGCTGTGATTAAATCCTATCAATCCGTGTCGTTTAAGCAACAAATCCTTGACGTCGACGTTCAAATTCGTTTAAATCGTTTCTGCGACGTTGGTAATTTGCAAATTTATCGTTTTTATCACAAAAGTGTTGAACGGTATTTCCTTTAATTTACATGGTAATTGATCTCTGTACACACATCGGTTAGAAGTATTGGAATGTGTAAATATACATTCCATACTTCTAATTATGATAATGGGATTTTATAGAATCCGAGATGATTTATTTTAATTTTTGTTTAGAAAATATTGTAGGAAAAATGTGTCTTATTAATTTCTAAAGATCATCTGGTCACATAATTTATTACATTCGTGTTGAAACCTATTCCAGTACCAAGTAATAGAATGAATTCTATTCTAATCTATTCTTTTTATAAAAATTAGTTTAATTTTCTATAGTTATTTTTCTATTATTATTTTTATTTGTGCTAACATTTATTTTACTCTACCAAAGATAGTTTGTTTCGTATAAGCCCTTACTTGCACGTCATCTTTGATGTATTCTAGTACGATTATCAAAGTTTTATATAACATATTAAACCTGACAGCTTAATACCATTAAGAATGTCCACAAACATTCTTGAGATCGTTTTATATGTTGTGTATATTCACTTTCTGAGTTAATGTGACAGACATTATTCGCAAAATACTTCGTAATTCTCCATGATAAGATTTTATTAGAACATTTTATACGGGTGTCCCCGAAAGGTCTGTACAAAATAATAACACATATTCCTGAGGACAAAATAGGACGATTTAACCCAACTTACCTCTATTCAAAGTTGCTTCGTTTAGCCGCTAGAGGGATACAAAATTCCTGAAAAGAAATCGTTTTTTCGAGAAAACTTTATAACGCTTCTCGCGATTGGGACCA
>JAFFZR010001454.1:0-12985 GCA_018397195.1 Lethrus apterus
TACAGGGTGTAACATTAGTGCGATATTCTTCCATATCTCCGTTGTTATGTAAAATACAAAAAATATTTTAAGACAAAAGTTTTTTGAATTTATGGTCTCCACCATCTAAAATTATTTTCAGTTATACGGAGTGTTTAGTTTGTGCGCAACCACGAACAACTTCAAAATTTTAAATGGAACATCCTATATATTATTACATTTTTGAATTTCCTGGGTAATTCTAATATAAGTTTGTATAAGATAATATTTATCTACGTCTATTCGTTTTTAAGATATTTGCATTTATTCGGAAATTTTGACAGCTGACGGTCTTCGGCAAAACGCATATAGTTCAATAACGGAATACAGCAAGATCATGAAATTTTATGCACTGCTAGAGGGATATTTAGTGATAATAGTAGAAGCATTAGAAATTCCATATGTAACACAACATACTTAATAAATCTCCTTCTTTTTGAAACAATTGAAATGCGGAAAACTTAATTTTTTTAAATGGAAGCGCTATATTTTTATACATTAGTCGAAAGCAAAATTTAATTGTCTACCAATTTGAATAAGCCACATATGTAGTTAAAATAAATAATTTTCGAGATATTGATGTATTTTTTAATTTTCGTACACTGTCATCCCTCCCGAGAACCACAAAAGTCATTTTTAAATGTTTTTTTTTTAAACAAATCGATAAACTACGAAGTAATAAATAGAATATGCTGTAAATAAGTAGATACACCATCTTTTTAATAGGCGTTACCTATAGTTCTGTTCCGTTTTGTGTATTCAAAAACGAGATGTCGGTTATGCTACTTTTATTTTTATTTTCTTATTTTCCAAACATTTTTTCCGTTCACATTAATATATTATTTAGTTTATAATAAATAATATTACGTTCCAATCTTATTCTATTATCTAGTTTTTTTGTGGAAAGAATGCGGTAATTGGGATGTAATGAAAATGCCATGAAACTTACATACTTTAATTAACGATGAAACTCAAGAAAGCAGTAATATACATACAAAATATGGCATTTTGTGATCTCTCTATTTAATGTGTGAATATTATATGTAATATTATAATACTTTGAAATGTAAAGCTTGGTGTATCTTCTTATTTACAGCATATTCTAAAGAAAAAGAAAAAGGTTTAATAAGTATGTTGTATTACATATCGAATTTCTAATGCTTTTACTAATATCACTAAAGATCGCTCTAGCGTTGCATAAAATTTCATGATCTTGCTGTATTTCGTTATTGAACTATAGTCGTTTTGCCGAAGACTGTCAGCTGTCAAAATTTCTGAATAAATGCAAATATCTTAAAAACGAATAGACATAGACAAATATTATCTTATACAAACTTATATTAGAATTACCCAGGGAATTCAATAATGTAATAATATATAGGATGTTCCATTTAAAATTATAAAGTTGTTCGTGATTGCGTACAAACGAAACACTCCGTATAACTGAAAATAACTTTAGGTGGTGGAGACCATAAATTCAAAAGACTTTTGTCTTAAAATATTTTTTGTATTTTGTATAACAACGGAGATATCGAAGAATATCGCACTAATGTTACACCCTGTATATTTCTTAAATATTAAGTGGCAAATGTAAAAATAACAATTTTATGGGTAAATGATAATAGCGTTTACCATTTATCATTTACATAAAGGGTTTCGGTCAAAACAATACATTTATATTATTTATAACCATTCTTGTAATCAGAGAAAAATTTTACAGTTCATGGAAAGTTCTAGATACCTATGCTTCTTAAACTGTGAATAATAAGCTGGGCGTGAGTTGAAATTTTCACATTTTAAAATATACTCAAAAATAATAATAATAGAATAAATTAGACAAGTACCTAATACAAATGATTAAGAAACAGAAAGAGAATAGGTAACAGTTCAGTTTAAAAAAACTCCGGGTTTCAATGTAGTACTCAGACATAACTTTAATTTCACATTTAAAATGTTCTCTGAAATATCGTTCTATGAGCTGTAGTAATTAGCATTTTTGACGTTTAAAACAAATTACCCAATTAGCCCCCTCGCTAAAGCAAAAATAATATGTATCATTATAAAAATATAAACAACTTTAGGAGACGCAATACGTCAAAATAAACATATAAAAATGTAGAAATGGAACTAAATGCATTGCGATTTAATTGCAAATACCAAATAGCCATAACTAAACCACAAACAAAATATTTTGACTTATTCCAATTAGTATTAAAACAAAATATTTTGACTTATTCAAATCAGTATTACAACAAATTACATGAAAAGACAATCCCACATAAATAAAAAAAAAACAATCTGCTATAACCGAAATACGCGCACAGACCGTATCGACCTAAAGCACTTTAAAAGATACAAACATACCGGCAAACGTAGGTCTTAGCATTGCTCAAATCTGAGCTAGAAAACCCACCCATGGTCATTGATCTCTGTTTTGTCATTTTACGAGGTTATCTTACAACGTGTGGTGGAATACATAATGTAATTTAAAGTGTACTTACATCCATGCTCGAATATATGGCTTAATCCCAATAAAAACACAAAAATCCCGTTAAAAAAAAAACCGTAAACTATACAAAATTACAACACGTCCACCACTCTCAAACTTCGGGCTACTACTAGATTCAGCGATGCCGGCAATCGAAATCGTACGAATGCGAACGAAATATTCCTAATTGCTTTTACTTTTAACTAATTAAAGTAATCCTTTGTCATTAATTTAAGACCTTAAGTTATAATTATATCAAACAATTTATTTAATGATTTTATTAACAATGAATTATGAAAAAAATTGAATTGCGACGAATGAATAATACGTAGAAATGGTTGCATAAGCAGTTAGGCAATTTAACTTTAAAAAATTGTTGATCTAATTTATGTAATTTAGGCTTACAATGATAAGTAACGAACAGAAAATATTTAACATTTTGTAAGTAACAAATGAATTCACATGTTTTGTGACAAAAGATGAGAAGTATATCCATCATTGAGGCATAGTAATGGAATGTTGCTTATTTCGTTAAATTTAGCATAAACTGACAAATTTAATGCTTATGAAACACCACATTTTAGTTTTTGAAATATCAAGTAAAAACCAAATTACAATTCGATTGTTTATTAAAAGGCAAAATTTGGTTGACACCAGTAACGATCAGTAATGACTCCCAAGGGTTTTAATATTTTGAATTGGGATTTCATATTGAGGACATTGCAGTTGCTGCATTTAATAACTTTGTTCATATTGATAAATGCACAAATACGGCTCTAATTACCGATTGACGTTAGTGATAATAACCAGTTCCTTCTATTTCCTGTTAGCCGACATAAGGCTTGTTCATTTGTACTATTTTGAATATTCTATATCTAAATAGAGCAGCAATGACGCTACAAAACTATGATAGAACACATTTACTCTGTGCTAGACACGATTGTTATTTTTATAAAGGTTGTTGAAAGTTTTCAGGGCACTATTGCTAACTTCGATATCTTTGGCGCTACAGAGTTGATTCAATTAACAAAGATGCAGCGATTTTCCGCTGATTGTAATGGTCCACACAAAAGAAAACAATTGCGCATCACACTTCAAAGCCAACTCGGATAATTAGATTTTTTTAATGGAACACCTGTATTTTATGTAGCAGTCTGTAGAAAATGAAATTTTGCACACTGGGATGCTACTATATCCCAGAAATGAACAAAACAAATTTGTATAACTTGTGACTGTTGCTTTTCTTGAATGAATAGTGTGGATAAATAAATTCAAAATCAGTTACTCCACAAAGTTTAAGAGCAATTTTTCAGTGGTTAGAGCATACTCCGACTTGTGGAATACAGAATTTTCAAGATACAAGAGTTTATACAAATCAACCACTATTCAAATAACATGTTTATAATTAATTACAGCTTTTTAGTATCAACTAGTTAGTGAAACTTCATCGAATAATAATTGCTTATTATTTTTCATTATTTAACCTTTGCATATTAGGTACCTATAATTTATCACCTTATAAAATAAACAGTTTGTCAGATTATAATCTTTATTGTTGATACAGAAGCTATTTCCAAATATGAAATGTTTTTAAATAAAATATATAAATACCTTTTGTTTTTAATATTTAAATAATAAAACTAAACCTAACTTAAACATTGAAAAAGAATATTGTAATGTGCAAAAAATTCACGTTTCAAGTCCAGTGTAATTTTATTTAAAAAATTGGCACAGTGATAGAAACATAATTAACGAAGGATCTACAAGAACAAATATAAAGTAACAACATAAAAAGTCGAAAACATATAAAATCAAAAATATTAATGTTCAAACAGTACGAGCTAAACTATATAGTATTTCTAGTTTCATTGTTAAAATATCCGAGCGACCAGCATTATTGCCGATAGGAAACAACACCATTAAAAAAACTAATGGCACTTAGATACCTTGCCAAACGCTCTAAAACTATATACACAATGTATCACCACTTTTGTTTAAATTCACTTTGCACCACATTTTATTTTATTTGTATTTTAAAAAAAGAAAATGCATTAATCATTTTTAATTTAATACACAACTTTACGTGTAAAATTTTACAACAAAAAAATACATCTCGTGATGATGCTAGTAAATAATTCACAGAATGTAGTTTGGTGGAAAAAACATATAAATCACACAAATCCAAAGTTCTTTGTTTTGATAGCAAGAAGCAGCTTTTGTCGTAACACACTTCGACTACTATAAAGAGGTATGTAAAGTCGTGAAATACAGGTATTTGCAGTTGGCAAGTGTCCATCGTCAGCAGGGCGTATTGTAACTGAAGGCATTGGTTGGAATCCATCTTCACTAGCTGGTAAAGCTGGCGATCCGGTCCAAAAATATACCTTTAAAACAGTAATAATACAATTCAGCATACTGACAGTATATCGACATGAAGGATTGACATGAAAGCCAAACAAAAACATCTGACAAATATAGAACGATCGAAAAAGACTGAAGGCGACGTTACCAAAGTTTTTAAATTTAAATAAATTTATTTATTAAAGTGTCAAGTAAAACAATAGTAAAATGTCAAAAATCATGCACAACCAGTAAAAATTCTTCACCGCGTTCTTGTGTGAAGTTACATGTTGATATAGTGAACTGTACTAAGCGGTAGACAAAAAATGTCTATATTAAGTTTATTATATACAGGGGGGTGTTAATAAATAAACTTTACACACTTTGGTAGGTGATAGTGGAGATCATAACAAGAAAAAAATTTTAATACACTGAGGCGTAATACTCATTGGTTTTCGTGGTACGGAATTTTAAAATTTTTATTTACATCTTCAAAATTGAATGCGATTTCGAGTTATCTAAATGAAAGCGATACAAAAAAAAAACAATCGTAATCGCAAAATACAATACAACAACAACAACATTACTATTTAAGCTAGTTTATTTTCGCAAAGGTTCAATTAATATGTACGAAATACGCCGGATATACATTTATGTTATGACGAAGCTCGTCGAAATTCGCGTGAAGCCAGACGAATTTACCAGCAGAGATATCCTTTGAGGCACATTTCATCTCATCCAACTTTTCAAGAAGTCGACGAAAAAGAAATAGGATGCTTTAAGCCGCCAAAATGATACAGTGGCAGACTTCATACAGTCTGTACGCCAAACATCGAAGAGATTATTTTGCAAGCAGTAGATAATAATCCCCATATGAGTACCAGGCGAATAAGTTTACTTTGTTTACAAGAGCAAGGACGACAGTTTTAATATCTTCTACGATAACTTTAGAGTGCACTAAATGTGTTGTTTCTTGTAAAGTTTTTTTGTTAAAGCCGAATCTCGAAAACGAATGAGTATTGGACCTCAGTGTATTAGAACTTTTTTCTTGCTATGAACTCCACTATCACCTACCAAAGTGTGTAAAGTTTTTTTATTAACACCTGTATAATATAATAATAATATACCTATTTCAAAATAAAACTCTATGTCATTTGCAACTATTGAAACGATTAAGTAGAAAAGTGTTAATAGTCTTGATTTTGAATAAAACCATTACAAAGTTTAAACCGGCAAATATTTTTACTGCAGTAAAGACCAAAAATTAACTTAATGAAAGTGGTTGTGTGTATATTTTTAGTGCTCCGTATTTATATTTATATTTAGCAGGTAGATATAAACTGTTTTTGTTTAATAATGTGATTTCATAGTTTTTGCAACGTTTACAATTAATTATCTTAGTATTTAAATAAATGAATATAAAAACATATAAACATATGTAAATACTTTTCAGCACACAGCTCCAGCTACTGCAAGATTAAAGAAAACAGACATAGTTTAATAATTACCATTTTAAACAAAAGGAACATTACATTTTAATAATTTATTTCAGCTGAAGTTTCTTTACTATGTATGTTATCTGAAGTAAAACAATTAATTAGAAACATATAAATTAGTACTTACTAAATCTTGTCTTTCAAGGTGCGTCATTTTTTCAACAATAGACCACAACCATCGTTTGAATTTAACAAGTCTTTCACTGCTTTCTCCTGATTCATCATTGAACGATGTATATGAAATAAGAACAGATACATTAATATCACCTACTCCATTCAATAACAGTCGGAGATCTTCAGCTGTCAGGTTGTCTAAAGATCCTTCTGGTAAAACGTCAAAAACACCAGTCCTAATAGCCTAAAAATAATAATACAAAATAAAACAAATAATAATTTTACTTACAGCTACAATTACTTACTTCAATAGCCTTTTCCTGTGCTTTAATCATTCTATACTTGGCATATTTTCTAACATAGTCATATACATTAATACAATTCACTTCAATATCCTTACCACCAGGCATTAATTCTAATGTTCCACTACCCTCTTCAGCACACAAATCAATACTAAAATATATGTATGTCAAAAATAAAAAAAATGTTATTTGAATAAGTGTATACCTAAAATTAAGATCTAAAGCTGTAAAAAGACTGTTGTTGTCTTTTGTTTCAGCATCCACAACTAACTGTCGAAGAGATTCATATACAACTGGATCGAAGAAAGCTAAGTCATGAAACTTAATAGGTCGGCCCAAAATTGATTTTAATATATGCCTTGTAAGGAATATTGGACACAATTCATTTTGAAGCAAGCATAAACCCAAAAGCCTGTAAAAATAGTTATTTTAAATTCAAAATACCTTTCATATGTGTTATAACAAATTTATAAAACAATTTGCCAGTATATAAAAGGTCTGTTCCTAGAAACAATCACAAACGATTTTGGATTTCTCCGACCTATCACAGAGCGAATTTAAAATTAATATTGAAATTAAAATGAAACTGAATGTTTGAATTGGTCAATAAAATCACAAATTGTCCCAAATTGTTCGTAGGAATGGACTGAAAGTATACTGGATATACCATTAATGCGATGAATGCGATATTTAACTATACTTTTATCTCTAATATACATAGTTATGTACAGCAGATGAAATCAAACAAGTTCAGTCGCTATCTTTAGAAAGCATATGACAAAAATATTGAATTCAATTGAAATAATGGATGAAGACGTTTTAACTTTGATCAGTACCAATATGGGTTTCAAAAAGGCAGTGATACATTGAGTGCAACAGTGGATTTCCTGGAATATATCTCATCAGAACTAAATAAGAAAAAATATGTCGTGGTAGTATTTGTGGACCTAAAGAAAGCATTTGACACAGTGGACACTGATTTAATGATGAGTAATTTGTGGAAAATGGGAATCCGCGGTATTGCCTATGACCTGTTAAGTTAAGATCATACTTGTGTGGCAGATGACAATAATTGAAGAGTGGAAGTTACAAAGGAGCCAAGTGTCAAAATCATGTTTTTGAGTTGGATCAAACCTGAAGGAATAATCCGCGTCAAATTTTATTAAACACAATGATCAAGTACATAACGGAAAACAAATTTCTAGTGTTATGGAAAACTTATATCAAAAGACAACGACGCAAAAAAATTAAATAAGAAAAAAATAAGAAATGTGTTAAGTACCAAGAATTTATAGATGAGATATTGACACAAAATTTATTGGGTACTTGTTTCTTTCCGAGTCGCCTAAATGCGTAGTATCAATTTGTACCAAATTTCTGTAAAATTGCTGGAAATTAACAGAAATATGTTGGAATGACCGAATGGCGTTTGACACCTTTCTACAGCAACAGGCTTGATAACGCCATATTTTAGTGGATGTAACAGGCTAAAAATTGAGATGGCACATAGCGCTTTTGCAGGGACACTTACCAATTCATATTAATATCTCAAAAAGTGAAAATTTGGAACTTAGCCCCTTTGTAACTTCCACTCTTTAATTTACAGTGGCGAATGATGTTCAAAGTAGTACAGTGACAATTGACATAGGAGTACCCCAAGGATCTGTCCACGGACCCCTAGAGTACCTTTTGTACATGCACAATCTTCAATATGTTGGTCTTGATGCTATATATTTTATGTTTTCAGATTATACTGCACTTGTGTATTCTGGTGTTAAATTAAATGTCAATGTAAATAAGACTGTATATATGACATTTAAACAAAAATGTGATTTAAACTTTTATTAATAGCAAAACACAGACCATATTGTACAGTAGTTTTCTTCAGCCACATTTAAGGTATCTAATACCATGCTGCGGAAATGCTACCAGGTATTTGCTGAACAAACGCCATAATAGGGCTATAAAAGCCATTTTTTGTAGTGATTATTATTTATCTACAGAGGAAATATACAAACAAACAAAAATTCTGAATATAAATAAAATCAAAACACTTGAACAAGTTAAACTAATATATAAGAAACCAGAAAGTAAAAACAAACTCAAAACTACATCAAATAAAGGACTGCCATGGAGCCATGGATATGATGTGAGGAAAAAAAGAAAATTTTAGAAATCCCTCATGAAACAAAGAAAACACAAGATTCTCCAATATATATCAAGGTGTTCAAGCATTTAATGGTATGCTGAGAAATCTAACAAATGTGGACAATATAACGAAGCTCGTTAACAACTTGAAAATATTTTTAGTGAATTGTTTGCTCATAAATATTTCGTATTTAAAAAAAAAAGTAAATCTTAGACCCTATTAACAGTATTCATTACTGCTTAAAGGTCTTTTATAAATAAAGAAAGAAATAAAATTACCTTCCAACATTTCTAAACGCGTTGAGTCTTTCATAAGTTGCTTTTCCTTGTCGAGGAGCATAGAAGCCACGTTTTCCAGGACAGTAGAACATAGGTGCATTATCTTCTTCATCCGTAGTGGCACTATCTTCAGTGTTAGGTCCTTCAGCGCCTGACCGAGGTGTATTCTTCCGAGTACAGCTTCTATCTGCCAGGGAAAAGACATCCAAGTCTAAAAATAATTACCACCTCCAATATATGCACATTTAATTTGGCTTACGTGACTAACCTAGAAGAGCTTCTGAAGCCAATTCCTGTGACTGCGAATGTGCTAGAATCATTTCTACTGCCTCCTCAACTTTACTTCTTAAGGAATCTTCTGATGCCAGGAGCAGTAAAAGTTGTGCTGGAGTAAGTTCAAGAAGCATGCCAGTTATTCGTCCAGCAAAAGCTGGATGTAAGTGATACACCTGAAAAAATATTTTAATTTACAATAGGCAATAGCTAAATATAATTTATTTATATTCCACATTACGTCTGTTAGAGTGTGATATTATTTAAATGAAAGAAAAAAATACTTTGCAGTATACTATATGTATACTCAACACAAAACGCAAAATGTCCCCAGTAGCAGCATATAAATGAATATGTAGAAAGTGCAATAATTATAACAATTTATACCTTTTTCCAACTACAATAAATCATATTTTGCCAATATCTAACGCATTTACATGGCACATTAAAAAACACCATAATGAAATAGACATAATAAGAAAACATACCTTTGGATAAAGTCGATCTCCTAGTTGTTGTTGATGGGAAGTTAAATGTTCATTTCGCGAAGTATTTGAATTTTGCTGGGCAGCACTTGATGAACCATTTGTATTATTACCTGAAAGTTGAAAAAAATATTTTTTAAGTAATACAGACAATAAAATATTCTTTACTTCCTGTAATGTCAGGCATGGATGATGGATTTTCATTCGTATTATTTTCTGTAGGAATAAATGGTCTAGCATCCACACTCATTACTCTCCTGTAATGATCTCGAGACCTTGATGAACCACGATTTAAAGTTGCTGATCGTCTAAAAAAATCCCTATCTCTGCGCAATCGTTGTAAAACACTATAATGGGTATATTTTGCTCCTACTTGAGCGGAATCTAAATTAGGTAATTTCTCATTCACTAAAATTGCCTACAATAATTCATTAAAAACTTTATTTTATAATAATCACGATAATACCTCTGCAATTGCTGTATAAAAACTACGTGCAACACCAGAACCTTCTCCTGGTTCTTCTTTAAATGTTACTTTTACCCTGTTCACAGCTAAAGGTGGCTGAGATGCTGATGATCGCCTATTGTAGCTGTTATATTGTGTATTAAGTTCTTTAAACGTTTGTAAAATTAATTGTGTACGATCTCTTTCCATCTAAAAATACATATAGATATTATACCATTAATTTTTATATTTAAAAAATCGACTATTTAAATGAATACAGTAATGAAGTATCTAGAGTAGCAGAGATGATGTAACATTAAAATTTAATCTTTTCATTTTATACTGAAAGCCTTGAAATGAAAATTAAATACAGAATCTGGATAAGATTATAAAATTTAACATGTTACTTATTTTGCTTTTTACAACTATCAAAATTACATTGAATTTTAAAAATGTAAGATACTATCATGTAACTATCATTTATTTCATCATTCAGAAAAGTAAAGTTCAAATATTAAAAGCATTAAAAAATAAAATAAACTAATACTTAACTTGCTAACTATATCACATTAATTTATAAAATTTCTTTTGTTACTTAAATTCTTTTGCAGAATTTCTATAAATAATGTGTTTATTTCTTATTAGATCCATATCTTGCAAATAATTTATCAAACAAAGTAAAAATAAATGATTGTGCTTTTATTTTTTTTATTGCAAATATTCGATTTAAAATTAATTAAACACATTTACATTTCAAAAGTGGTTTAGATATTTTACACAATTACACAAATAATTTTACAAATGCAATATGATAAAAAAATCAAATAATATTGACCTTAGAAAGAGTTAAATCTCTCGGTTGATTGTTACGTAGTTTTTCCATATCCCTTCTAAATTTCGCTTCTTTAACTGGAAAACCTCCCAATTCAGACACAATAGATCCAGGTTCCAAAGCAACATCTTCCATAAATACTCTTCCAAATAAATCCAGAGATAATCTCCATCTTCCCAATAATAAGTCTTGTGATACAGATTGTCCAATAGAAGGTCTAATTGCTTCAGAATTTGTAGTAGTATTAGGTGTAGTAACTACAGTTACATTCGCAGAGATTTCTTGGTTTTCTAGTGTTTCAGTTTGTTGATTTTCTACAGACATGATGATATCTGTGTCACCAACTTTTTGACTCTAGAAATGTTATAAAATTTAGTCCTTACTTAAATATAATACATATATGTATACATATATATGAAGCAATTAATTTGCTTATTTAAAATGTATGTAGTATTGAAGGAAATTTATGTAAGCATAAGTATTAAACAAGAAGTTCCAATAAAATGTAAATGTGGACACCAATTTAAATTTTAAATTCTGGTTCATTTCTACATATTTGTATTTTATAGAATCATAATCAAAAACATATAAATCATCAGTATTTAATAGTGCCCAGTAAACAGAAAAAAAAACATTTACAATTCCTCAATGATTAAATTCTAAAGGAATGTTGAAGTCAGTCTGTTTTGTTTTAGCCTTAGTATGCAAAAACAATGCTTCCAGTCATTTAAAATTGTAATGTTTGGATATTTGATTTAATATGGAATGCTTCATGTATAACAAATATGTAATAAGATAATTTTTCAGCCACCCATAGCGCTCAGCTATTATACTCTGTTTATTTTTTATACTAAGAGAGGTTTTTTTACATCAAGCGTGATATGCACTAAATTTTCGCTTTGCCCCATTTGTCTATTTCTTAAATTACATTTAATATACATAAAGAAGCATATAAAAAGCGAAAAATAGACCAACTGAATAAATATATAAATAAAGATTACAGCTCAGGTTGTTTATTAATTTTATTTTAATTTAGCAATAACGCAGTTTCTAATACAGTTTTAGTGTATTAACATAAAAATTCCGGAAATAAAAACTACGAGTATCTTCCGTCAATGCACATAAATGGAACAAACTATCTCAAAATAGTTGTAGTTTAAGAATTATAAAGCCTAAGGTGGATTCACAGATATTAGAAATACTAGTTATATTATAACAATTTTATAACAAAAAGTGAAATTTTGCACTGCAAAATAAAATAAAAACAAATTCATCATGATTTTACATATACAGGGTCATTCACGAAAGTGGTTCGTTAGAACTTTTCCGTGTTCCAGAAATATATCAACTTTAATAACTTGGAATTATAAGCTACACGAACTGATCTCTTATTCTAAATTATTGGCGCCCTCATATCACTTCCGGTTGTACCGGAAGTGCATACCAACTTTGTTATTTTAAATGGAATGTTATATTGTTTCATCGCTTTTCAGATTCTACTCACAATTCTACACCAAAACTTATAAGGGTACCCTATACTAAAATCAAGCCGTTTTGGAGTTTTTTGAAAATTCTGTATTTCCGGAAGTACTGCACCTCAAATCTTCATTTTTGGGATTTTGCTAGTTGATACCATGGGTAATCGAATGGTGATGTTAAAGTTACCTGGAAGTATACAGGGACGCTCAAAATTAGCGACAACTTCCAACAACTTCAAATCAGTAAAAGTCAATTTTTTTAAATGGAACCCCCTGTGTATTATTGC
>JAFFZR010001456.1:0-12829 GCA_018397195.1 Lethrus apterus
ATCACTGGTTCGGGCAAAAAAGAATTGTGTGGACCGGATTATCTTATAACTGAAGATGTAGTTGTTGTTACTATAAATTATCGCCTAGGTTTGTTAGGTGAGGCTATACAAATTACCCAGAATATAACTTGTGACCTGTTTCTGAGATACACAGTATACGAGTGTCCCCGAAAAGTCACACATATTCCTGACGCCAAAATAAGACGATTTAACCCAACTTACCACTATTCAAAGTTGCTTCGTTTAGCCGCTAGAGGGATACAAATTCAAGAATACGCTTCTCGCGATTGGGACCAAATTTGGTTTGTGGATTTGTGTAAGAAACGTTTTTGGTAAATGTACGTTGCTTTTGTTGTGAACCAAAAACGGTTCCGAAATTAGCAAATAAGTATAATAGATTTCAATCATCGGAAATCATGTGAACCTGTGATAATTGTACAATTACATATGAAGGGTGCACGGTAATAACGATTAAAGCCACATTTTAAGCAAACTGAGAAAACTGAACTTTTAGTTTTGAAACTGTATAACACTTGCACAAATAAAACGTATGTTTTTTTAAATTTATTTATTCTACTGCATTACGTTCCTTAACAGTATAAGTTTCGAACATTTGCAAGTGGATTTTGATCGTTTTTACTTATACCGGTTTGGATTTTGATCGCTTTTCCAAAGGGTACCCTTATTTTACAGGCTTATTTTAAGGACTGTGATCACTTTTTCGAGTTTTTAACAATGCAGATATATAGCTTTGAAGGTTTACTACAAGATGGCATCAAAATCTCTATTTTTCGAAAAATGTGACTTTAATCGTTATTCCCGTGTACCCTTCATATTGAAACGTAACATTAAAAACAAATGATATACATGGTGTTTAAGAAATAAAAGATCTAAATCGGCAAATATAGCGGTTATATCTTAAGAGAAGTAGTGTTGCTAAATTATAAATGACCAAGTTTGTTTGTGCCTTTAATCGGGAATGTGAAGTTTTGTCATACGTTTTCTTAACGTTGTACAAATTTCCTTATAAGTATACAAATTTTAGGTTCTGTGCACAACTTTGAGACAAAATATAAATAATTTATTTAACAGCCTTTCTTCATCATTTAAAATAACTCGTTATGTTTCAGGCTTTTTGTCAATTGATGATCCATCACTGGGTGTACCTGGCAACGCTGCTTGTAAAGACATGGTGTTGGCCTTAAAATGGGTTCAGAAAAACATAAGTAACTTTTGTGGCGATTCGAATAACGTAACAATTTTTGGTGAAAGTGCCGGTGCAACGGCAACACATTTATTGATGTTGTCTCCAATGACGAAAGGTAGGTAAAATTCCTACGAATGATCATTCTTAATACAATTTTCCAAAAGGTTTATTTCACAAAGTCATTTCGCAAAGTGGCAGTGCGCTTTGTCCATGGGCGATAGGAAAAAGTTGCGTAAAAGATGTAGCCGTGTCCCTGGGATGTAACTCAGAAAACAGTAAAGAAATTCTGAAATTTCTACAGGAAGTTCCTGTTGAAAAGTTATTCGAAGCACAAGAATTGTTAAGTGATGTTAGTTTTAAATTGCAGTGCGTGCAAAACATTAACATTTATTTATTTATTAAAGCCTTTCAGTGCCAGCGTGGTTCGTTCTATCGGTCCGGTTATCGAAAACGTTTCTCCCTACGAACCAGCCTTTCTATCAGAAAATCCTTTAGATATCATTTTACAAGGTAAATACAATAAAGTGCCTTTATTGATGGGATTCACCTCAAGAGAAGGAATGTTTTTCGACGTGGTTGAACAAAACCGCGGTGAAAGTCAAATAGTGAAGGATTTTGAAGATGCTATCCCTCACTTTCTTAACCTCAAACGAGGAAGTTCATTGTCGAGAGAAGTGGCCGGAAAAATTAAGAAATTTTACTATGGTAACGAAGAACCGAGCGAAGAAAATCGCGAACCTTTTTATTTGGCAAGTCCTTATAAAATTTAATAATTTTTTCTTAAAATTCTGGTAAAATTTAATGACATCATTGATTAAATTTCCAGTTACAATCTGACAATTTCTTCGTTCGAAGCATCTGTTCCAGTGTTAGAAATCACGTGGCTACTTCATCTGCGCCCGTTTATTTATACAGATTTTCTGTAGACGCCAATTTAAACTTTTATAAAAAATTGGGCAACGTTACAGCTCCAGGTAAGCTGTAATTTATATGCTCGATTTTATATATTTATGCTTTTTTACTTTTTTGCATTCATCCTAAATTTGATTTTAGGTGCTTCGCATGCCGACGAGCTGGGATATTTGTTTAAAATGGCCGTTACTCCCGACAAAATCGATCCAAAAAGCACAGAAAGCAAAACCATTTACAGGATGAAGAAAATGTGGACAAATTTTGCAAAGACTGGAAATCCAACACCGTCTACGGCCGATCCCCTCATTAACGTTAAATGGCAACCTGTATCAACAAAAGACGTTGATTTTATGGATATTGGGGAAGAATTGCAACCAGGAGTAAATCCCGAACCCGCACGAATGGCATTTTGGGATGAAATATATAAAATTAATCCATCAGTTGCTAAATTGTAACGGACATAATAAAAGAATATAGAAGTGGCATTGTTTGTTATTATTTCAGACATTTACTTTCATGAATTCGTACATCATGGTATCACAAAGTTAAAGTCGCATATTTAAAATTTATTTATTTGGATAAATTATCAACTATTACGTATATAATCATAGTTTGGAAACGGTTGGATTTAGTTTGAATATTTCTTTCCAAAATTCCGTACGTTCTGAGTCCGGATTAACGCCGTTGCTCAAGTTGGCATCAATATCTAAAAAATTGATTTCGTCTTTCGTTGCTGGTATCCATGTTACATTTATTATTTCATCGGGCTTGCTTGGGTTTGGGTCGCCATTTTTCGCAAAGTTCGTCCATAACCGAATCATTTTTTGGATCATATTAGCTTCTGTGCTTCCGTGGTCTATTTCTTCCGTGAGAGACGTTTGAAATAAATAACTTAATTCATCCACATGACAAGCACCTAAAAACTGAAACTCGAACCTATAAGCATTTGAAGTTTAGATATCTTACCAGGTGAAGTAATGTTCAAAACTTTCTTTAATAAATTTAGTTTCCCATCGAAGGAAAATCTATAAAAATATACGGGCTCTTTAGATGTTGCGGCGTGATGTCTGACACTCGCATGGATTTCTCTCAAAAACATGTTATCGGTCTGTAGCTGTAAGTTATAATGGTACGTAACATAATTCTAATTAACACTACTACGCACCAGGTACAAAATATCTTTGTTTTCTGCGCTCGGTTCTTGGTCTTTGTAATAAAATTTTTGTATTTCTCTAGCTACAAATTTCGAAAGTTCACTTCCTCGTGATAGTTGGAGTGTATACGGAACGGTTTGTTCAAAGTAGGTTAGCAATCGATCTTTAGGTATTTCGAAGTCCCACATCATACCCTCTCTTGAATTATATCCAATCATAAGCGGTACCTTGTTGTATTTACCTTGCAGGATAATATGTAAAGGATCCTCGCATATAAAAGGAGGTTCGAAAGGCGATATTTTTTCGATGCAGGGTCCAAAAGCTCTTATCTTATCGCCTCTAAAGATCTATAATAATTCAGACGATATCGATAAAATTAATTGCTTTTTGAGTATCAAAGATTACATTCTATATGATATAGGTTTTTTTTTCCAAAAATAAGTAAAATCGTACATTTTTATCTATGTTGGGTGTAGAATGAATCATAAATTTTATATAAATGACGTCAATTTTAATACTCACGTCACTGATGGATAATTGAGCTTCGTACAATTTTTCCACCGAAATATTCTGTAGAAAGTTCAATCTTTCTTTCTCATCGTTGGATTTAAAGTCCAACAAATCTGCCAATTTTTTTGAATTATTTACGCCAATAGCCCAAAGGTTTAATGCGCAACCACTCTGTGATATAACTTTGTGGAAAAGTCCTAAAAATAGCATTAAATTACTATAAAAAAGCGAAGACAAAATAAATAAAATTTGGGATACCTTTGGCCATTGGTGATAACATTAAATAGTGAACTGATGCTCCGCCGGCACTTTCACCAAATATTGTCACGTTATTCGGGTCACCGTTAAAGTTTTTGATATTTCTTTGGACCCATCTGAGTGCCATCACTTGATCTTTCAAACCAGCGTTTCCGGGAACGCCAAGGTTTGGATCGTCCAAACGCAAAAAACCTTTAGATTAAAATTTCTATACATCAAATTAAACAATGCGAAATTTAAATGTTTAAACGAAAAATATTGAATAAATTAAATGTGCAATACCCAAAACTCCTAGTCTGTAATTTATCGTCACGATAACGACGTCTTGTGTGATTAAAAAATTCGGTCCATAGAAATCGGCGTTTCCCGAACCCGCTGTGAATCCGCCACCGTGTATCCAAACCATGACGGGTTTCAATGGCTCATCGATGCTGGGAAGCTAAAAGTTGCCTTTTAAAAGCGTTAAAGATCAATAATAAAAATTACCTTGGGCGTGTACACGTTTAAAAATAGACAATCTTCAGAGCCGATGCGTGTCATGTGGAGCATGTGGTTTGAATAACATTCTGCGCCTTCTTTGGTTCCATCTCTTAAACCTTCCCATTTTTCAGGTGGTTGTGGCGCCTAATAACGATTATTATAACGATTTTATTAATAATAATTAAGGTTTGATTTGAGCGCATCTTTCAAAATATTAAAATAAAAGTTTTTCTTGTGAATTTGTTTTGAGTTTTATTGATGAGTTGATGAAATAAAGAAATCTACACAATGCAAGGCAATAACATACTTCTGCCCCTGTTCAAGCGATGTCTCCTTTGCCCAATAACTTTCGCAAATAAGAACAAATTTTATACGAAAAAAGTTCAATTTATAAAATTATTTCTTTATTTTTTCAATTTTATTGAAAGTTCTGTAGCAATATTTTTTATGGTATAATGTATAATTATATACGTCATGCAAATATTTTACAATGTATTACATGGTATAGTGTTACAGTTCTATACATCCTGTTCACGGGAATATTCTACAATAGCTAAGTTTTTTATTTAAAGATATACAAACTTAGTTAAATGGACAAAGTTTAAGTACACTTAGAGAATCTAGTATATGGACAGACATTGACAACTATTTTGGCATATGCCATACAATTAGGCAACTCTAATTACGATAAATGAGTAGCCTTTGTGCAGGGCTGAGAATGGGTGAAAATTTTCGAAAGTATCTATGCAACATATACAGTTATCAACTATAACGTGACGTAAAATATCATATAGACAATATAGCTATAACTTAAGATTTTGATCATTAGTACCTACAGATGATCGCCCGATCCCGATGTACTACCCTACACAGAGGCTACACATTTACCGTAATTAGTGTTGCCTAATTGTAAGGCATATGCCAAAATACTTGTCAATGTCTGTCCATATACTAGATACTCTAAGTGTACCTTGCAATGCGCATTTCGCGCAATAAATTAAAACACAAAAGAATATGGTGTTGTTAAGATACAAGCATAACGATTAATTTTTTAAATTGAACACCTAGTAATTAATTATAAGACAATTTTTCTTTATGATCGCTAGTTAAAGAGCAATAATATCTTGCATTCTGGGTGTTCACAAATTATTCTAAAACAGTTAACTTTTTTATTTAAAGAGATACAAACTTGGTTAAATAGACAAAGTTTAACTACCTTGTAATGCGCAATTCGCACAATAAATTATAAAACAAAAGAACATCGCGTTGCTAAGATACAATCATAACGATTAATTTTTTAAATTAAACACCCTGTATATTTTGATATTTTTAAGTTGCTCTGGTTTCTGCTATAATTAATTATAAAAGAATTTTCTCTAAAACCGGTATTAAAAGAGTTTTGGAGGAAATAATTCATTATAATAATTATAATAGAGGTAAATAAATAATTTATAATACATTTCTTTTATTATTATTAATGTGAGATGCATAAGACATATTGGTGCAGTCCGTAGGATGAAAAACATTTGTAAAACAACTTTTTGCAAGAGGAGGATCGATAACAATAGTTCTTTTACTTTTTGATTTTTATTGTTTTATTACTTTATTTTTTAACTCGACCAGAGCAACTTGAAAAAATAAAAATATACAGGCTGTTCATGTTAAAAAATTAATCGTTATGCTTGTATCTTAGCAAAGCGATGTTCTTTTGTTTTATAATTTATTGCGTTAAATGCGAATGGCAAGGTACTTAAACTTGCCCATTTAACTAATTTTGTATCACTTTAAATAAAAAAGTTAGCTATTGTAGAATATTCCCGTGAATAGACTGTATATCGGCAACTTAATAATAATGACATAGCACGATGATTCAATGTGTGATTAGTAATTACATAGATATTTTAAAGCATTTTCATGTACATAAATTTACATGTGTAGAGATAACATATCAATCCCATTTATCTGAAAAATGTGTCACATGAACGATTAAAATCTCAGAAAATGCCACTCATTGTTTATTTTTTCATAAATTAAATCATTTTTCAGTAAAATTGTATTTTCCTTTGCATAAAAAAATAAAATAAAGTAAGCCTATCTTTACTGGAAATAAAATTTGTTTCAATTAAGAGTTCAAAAGTCTACTAGGTATATAAATAATTAATATCATCTCAAATTTGCGTATTAATACGTAGCCTCGTGTATATTTCATGATAATAATTTACGTAATTCGAGATAAATATTTGTTAGTAGTTTTGCGTTAATTATGAACAATTATAGAGAATATATTATAATAATATTATAATTCAAAAATGTGTATTTGATAATGATCACATTATGTCCATACCTTGAATCTTAAAATTCCTATAGGTGGCTTGGCATAAGGTATACCTTGAAAACTGTAATAAATGCCGCCCAAATAATCCGTCACTGTCTTTCCAATAATTTGACCTTGACTTGTTGTAACAACTGGTCCCGCCATCATGCTTCATATATACTAAATCTACGGTCTATAGACTATAATATATATATTCTATAAACTATAGACCGTGTACTAAAATAATCTTTTACACGGATTAGTATAGTGACTGGCAATCTCAAGTTTATTTACTCCAGTATATAGGCAACCAATTGTACTCTCATCAAAGCAGACGATATTTTCTTTCCCAAACTATTAACAATATTATTTTTAAATAGAGCGAAGAAGTAAAAATATTACTCTTGAAGTTAATTTGGTGAATTAGTTAAAACATATAAATGGACTCATCTACACGTATAACATTATAAAATGACATACAATCTGGATTTATGAACCGAATGATTGATGAACGGATGTCGAATCGATCGAACAACGAACTAAGCATGTCTGAAATGGACAACACACAAAATTGAATTTCATATTTTATGCTTAGATATTCAGGCCTTCGATTGATATCATTTTTATTATTATTATTATTATTGTTATTATTAATCACGCTGGGAGATTTCAAGAATCCGCAGCACTTAGCCTTAGAAGACCATTGTACATCCGCTCATAAAGTTTCTGCTAGGAGAATCTGGCTACCACCACAAAGATAAGCAGCCTGTTCCACTCCAGATCTCATAGCTCGTCCAGAAAAAAGAAAATCATATATCTTAGTGCTCCAAACGAAGGAAAATATCTCCTCCTTGAGGTCACCTTACTCAACGCAAGGGCCCTCAGGGCTGCTTGGCTGTCTTGAAGGCTGTCTTGAAAGTGTTCGCTTGCACACGACAAGATTGCCTTACCCCAAGCGGGGTAAGGCAATCTTGTCGTGTGATCTTGTGATTCGAGACCTAAGTTCCCCCCCCCCTTGGCCCGTCCGTATACCATTTTAGACCAGCAGGACTGAGAAGGTCTCTTTTGTTATACGTCCAGTCACCTCGGCTGGGGAATACGGAATATCAAACTGGCAAGCTGGAAGGCACTGCTCATCTCTTAAAGAATCGATCCGGTCTCCCCTGGTGGAGCCAGGGCTTCCATTCACCAGTTCTGTACCACACACAGTTACTAAGCAGTATGAAGGCTGTCTTTCTGGCTTGCAATTTACCCTCAACATGCAACGGATTTAAAATAAGAATCGCCTCCATTGCAGCTATCGTGGTAGTCCTGATAGCACGGTTGACCCTAAACAGGATAACCTTTTCGCTTGATCTAGGCGTGATCCGCCGCAGAGCGAACCACGACATCAGACGGGTTATGAAGGGTCTCACGATAACGATGTACATCCAAAGAGACATCTTTGGATTTATAGCCCACTTGCTTCCAAAGATCCGCTTTCTTTGCCTGGTTTTCCAAGTGATCTCTCTAGGACAGTCGTAAGTTGTCATTTTAGATAGTCTTGTAACATTAAGATTATATTTTTAAAAAAATGCAACACTTAGATTGATTATCAGGTTTAGTGCAATTACTCTAAACGAACAAATTTATTGCTCACGTAATTACGTTTTATCATAACGATAAGATCAAATATTATTATACGGAAAATTAATCATTAGTTCTCGTAACGAATATTTTATCATTGTTAATGTAAAAAAAAAATTTAATCAAAGCACATAAATAAAGGAAAATTTATTTTATATTTTATTCGAAAGTTTATTATCTAAAACTACAATACAATATGTTGTTAGTCTTGGTCTTAGTCGCAATTTTTAACTGTAGTATCGTTGCATCACAAACTGTGGCAATTGACCAAGGAATATTGGAAGGCATAGAGGAGTTTGATAGAAATGGGGATTTGTTTTATGCGTTTTTAAGCATTCCGTATGCAAAACCACCGATTGGAGATCTTCGCTTCAAGGTGAGTCAAATTTATGATCATAAATAAATTGAGAAATTTATTTTGTACAAAAGTAATTGCTGGTCTATTGTGACCAGTATACATCTTTATACAGCTTTGCTATTATTTGTTTTTCAACTTTGTTCAAACAATTTTATTGTCATGTAGGCACCGCAAAAACCAGATGGATGGGAAGGTACTAAAATGGCAACAGAAGATTTGCCAACTTGTTATCAGATGGCCCAAAATGGAACAAAAATAGGAGACGAAGATTGTCTATACCTGAATGTTTTTACACCAGAGGTTGTGTCATGTTTAATTGAACCGATTTATTTATACTAAATCTGGGAATTTTTAGCTACCAACGAATGACTCTGAACTCAAATCGGTTATGGTTTTTATACATGGCGGAGGATTTACTTACAATTCGGGACGTCGCGATCTTTTCAGTCCAGAATTTCTAATAACGAGAGATATAGTTCTAGTTACGATCAACTATCGACTTGGAATTTTAGGTGTGAATATTTTAACGTCAAACTTGATTACATGTTGAAATTTAGGTGGTTTTAGTTTGGAAGACGAAAATGTGGGAAATTTCGGAAATGCTGGCATGAAAGACCAGGTCATGGCTTTGCAATGGGTACAAGAAAATATCGATAAATTTGGAGGAAATCCACAAAACGTGACAATTTTTGGTCAAAGTGCCGGAGGATGTAGCGTACACTATTTAGTGCTGTCGCCTAAGACGGAAGGTTCGATTTTTTTTTGTTGTCGTTACATTTTCCTGTTAGGTCTTTTTCAAGGTGCGATTATCCAAAGTGGTACTGCTATAACACCATGGGCGGTCGGTGTGCGAAACAATGGACTGAAATTGGCTGAAGTTCTGAATATACAAACAGATGATTTGAACGAAACGTTGGCTAATTTGACTAGTCTAAGCGCTGAAGAAATCATAGAAGGACAAGACCTGCTTTCAACTGTTAGTATCGTTATAAGTTTTTGTTAAAATATTTATGTTATATTTGCAGAGTTTGGATATGCGTTGGGGACGTCCATGGGATCCGATAGTCGAACTTCACTCACAGGAACCGTTTTTAATAGAAGATCCTTTGGTTTCAATAGAAACCGGAAACTACAACGACGTAACTATAATGATTGGTTACAACGATGCAGAAGGTATCTCATATTATACTAACGTGACTGATTTTTTCGACATGGTACCGGACGATCTCGAAATCGAAGAGGAGTCAGATACGGCACTGCAACTTGCAGATGAAATAAAGCAATTTTATTTCGGTGAAGACGAACCATCAATAGATGTTGATGTACAACCTTTCATACAAATTAATACGGACACTAGGTTTGGTTTCCCTGCATACAGAGCGGCAAGAGAACATGTTAAAACCTCACAATCGCCTGTGTATTTTTATCGGTTTTCTGCAGATACGCAAATGAACTTGTACAAGCTAAGATCTAATGAAACCGCAGAATTACCAGGTTTGTATCATTCACAGTTTTTCAACTTTTTAAGTTTCAACATAGGTTTGAAGTGTCTTATGATATTTCAAAGTTCAAGTCTCATTTCAATTTAATAAATTCGTCGTCTCAGCCATTGCATTGTATATTAGTGTCTTTATTATTTATTTAAAAATTTTGCACGTCTTATTTTCTAAGAATCACCATGAAGTTAATTTTTCTCATACAAATATGTATCTATTCCATTTTCGATATGTCAAGAGCTCAGAAATTTTCTTCAGTGATATTTGTGTCAACTCGATATTTTCTTTCGTGTTTCTTTTTAATTTTTTTTAAATATTTTATATTTTTTACATTTTAACTAAAGATTTTTTTCTAATATTGTCAATCAATTATTTACAATTTTAAATAATTTTTTAGGTGCAACTCATTGCGATGAATTAGGATATTTATTCGACAGCGAAATGACACCGGAGGATATTCCAGAACTCGAAAAATCGGCAATGGACAGAGTATTAAATTTATGGACTAATTTTGCCAAGTTTGGCAATCCGACGCCTTTCGTCGACGACGATCCAATATGGCCAACCGTTACGACCGAAGAAATGAATTATTTGGACATCGGAACGAATTCGTCGATTGTTGGTGTAGATCCAGATGCCAAGAGTATGAAATTTTGGTCGGATGTATACACGACGCATTTTCGATCAAATGCAGTTGTAAATTTAGTTTTGCCCCTTGCGATCGGTTTTGGCATATTTATAACTCAATTAATGTAGATGTTTATTAAAAAGCGATTGGAAATTTATAGAAATAATCGGTTAAGATGTAATTTTGTATATATAAAATAAAATCAAATTTTTTTGGAGTCATCTTCTACCTTCGATGCATTTAGATTTTTACTTTTATAACATTTCCAAAAATTAAAAGTTCTTTCTTAACAGCTACTGATAAATCGTTTCTTGATTTCCACAACCTTATATCAACTTTCTACCGGTGTTTTTTTTAATATTCACACGCAAACGATGTAAAAATAAATTAGCTCCAGCTTCTTCATCTGATGTTCACAATTATTATTTATTTCATTAGATTCCTTATTATTTAATTGTGTATATCAAAATTATAACCTGATCCCTTGTCACGTGAGGAACTTTTCTTTACAAGTTATAAAATGTGTAAGTAAGGGAGGCTGATGTGGTTTTTGGACTTGTGGTGGCCAACATTTCTTAGAGGAAGATGCAGACACATGTTAAAACATATTCCAGCATACGCTGCAAGGGTTAAGAAACGTGGAAAACCGAATCATCTACACAATTTAAAGTTAGAAACATCGTAAACATAAATCTGTGATATAAATTAATAACGTCCCCTGCCCAAGACTTGAACCCTAGACCTTGAGATTACTAACCTACTGCCTAAGCCGCTAGACTGGTAATCCGATAAAAAAGTAAATATAAGGCGTTCTCTTTGCCAGTTGTTCGTCAGTCAAGCGCATTGAAAAGAAAACCTCGCCAGATCGCGTTGCGTGGATCACTTCGAATAATGAGAATAGAGGAAACTTTTTCTTGAATTTATATGAGGTTGATCGTTTATTTTTTTATACTTGTAATAACTGTTAATTTTGAATATTTTTTACCATAAGAAGTACTTACTTAAATGTTATATGTTTTTCATCTTTTTTTTTTTTTTTAGCTGAGGCCCTTTGCGGACCCCAGCAAGCTTCTCATGAACGCAAGCTTCTCGCCCAAAGAAAAATTCCACTATTTTTTTGACGATGAATATAATGTATTTTTCTAATAGAGGCTTAACTGTAGCAAAATGAAGAAATCTGATCAGGCCAAGACTTAGTACTACTTGTTTTTTACGTCGTCAATTGCAATAGCAAAATCAATTACGTACTGAGTACGTTCGTGAGAAAATTCTTCCAATTCATCTTTGGTATCCCTTTAATAAATCACAACTCTCCTTTCCCAGAACAAATGTAAATGTTAAGTATCACACCAAAAAATAAATTAAATTAAATAATTGAATAAAAAAAAATAAGGATAGCCATTGTCACAGATATACAGGATCTTCCAAAAAAGAGGGAACACTCAATAACTTTATTATTTTAAGTTTTACAAAAAACCCATGAAATAGTTTTTTGTTTAAGAACATGTTCGCTGTTTGGCGGCACCTTCAATTGTTTTTTCCAATTTCCTGTTAAACCGGAAACGGACACAACTTTGGTTTTTTAAATGACACATTTTTTACTTTCCGTACATACCAAATTGTATGGGTGTTTTATAAGAAAATTTTGCTTTAAATCCCAAAAAATATTTCGAAGTGTTAAAGACATCTATAGAAAAAACAAACGAAATATCTATTGCCATGAAAACAAATGTCTTTAAGTATTTTACATTTGTCACTTCTGTGAGTTTGTTTACATGTAGTTTGAAAACATTCTACGAAATTGATTATACTAACAATATTTGTAACCTTTGTATGTATAATAAAAACGAATAATAGTGAAAAAGTGGATCTATTGTTAATTTTTG
>JAFFZR010001459.1:0-12539 GCA_018397195.1 Lethrus apterus
TCCATTTAAAATTTTAAAGTTGTTCGTGGTTGCGCACAAACGAAACACTCTGTATAACTGAAAATAATTTTAGGTGGTGGAGATCATAAATTCAAAAGACTTTTGTCTTAAAATATTTTTTGTATTTTGCATAACAACGGAGATATCGAAGAATATCGCACTAATGTTACACCCTGTATATACAGGGTGATTTATTACGTACGGAGGAGATTGAAAGGGTAGTAATATAAGATCGAAATAAATATTTTTTCTCAGTAAATTTTTGACCAAAGATCAATAACAAGAAAGTTGCATCAGTTTGAAATTCTTAAAACGCCCACTTTTTGAATACCACTGATAGTCAGCCGTTCTCAATAAGTGAACACCAATTATTTAAGCATTTTAAAAATACATAATTCTATTTTATGTTTTTAAATTTTTATTATTTTTTTTTAAATTTTACATTGTTTAAATCTTATCTTCAATTTAAATTTAAAATGTCAGTTATTAGCATAGTTTATAAAGAATGTTCATTAATTAATTTAACTTTAACTTGCTGTAACTTTTTGGTTATTGTGTTTTCGGCACAAGTTTACTAAGAAAACACTCCGTACGTTATAAATCATCCTGTATATAAATAGTGTAACAGGCCGTGTAGGCCCCTGATTAGTATTCTCTGGTTACTCTCCTAGTTTCTTAATTAGTTCTCGCCATTTCTTGCTTCCGGTCCTCCACTTCTAATTATCTTGTATACCTGATCACCACTTCCAGCCACCTTCTTCTGTCTTTTCTGCTCCATCCAGTTAACATGTCCCAGTCATATTAACAACTGTACCTTGATATGCTTGATTATGCTACCGTGCCCGTATATCAGTTCCTGATTAGCCTTCCTCCTCCGATTTCCGTCCTCCATTCTAGTTTCTCAAAAAATTCTTCTAAGAACCTTCCTCTTCCATACCTCTAGATTCTCTGCAGTCAGTTTGGCACCCGTTACAGGTCTACGAGGTGTTAAGTTCCTCACTTGCAATCTTTGCCTTAGAGTCCACTGACTAACAGCCACTTTTCGGACATTATCAAATTGCTGCTCTATCTTAACAGCAGTTAGTGGTCGGTTTCATAACGAGGTTAACACCTCTCCGATGTACATCAGGTTGTGGTCGCCGTTTGAAGGATTCAGTTTTCACAAATCGAGTGTCCAGTGTCCCATTTTATCAGAAGATGATATCGACAGTTGACAAAAAATTTTAACAGTAATTTAAATGTTCTGTTGAGACGTGATTTTATTAGCACAGAATCTGATAGAAGCCAAAGAATGCGCATGTCCAATATCAGGCAAATGCAGATAAATAATAAGACTTGTTAAAATAAAGGAATCTCAAAATATTTAGGCTCATTTTAAAGCTTAATAAATAGTCTTTCAAATGACTGATTTTTTTGTTGAATATGTTGTTTAGAGGCTGACAAAAAGTTGTTTAAAGATTAAAATGCCAGGTGGGCGATTTATTTGCTAGTAAGTGTATTCAAAATTTGTGTTAAAGGTATGATTTTTGTATACATTTAAAATATAAAATATTAAAAAATGCACACAGACCATTTTTATGCCCAAGAAATATATTTCATTAAAAAAATGAATGAAAAGGTATTGATGGTAGAAAACATGAAACATGTGGTGTTATACAATGAGATTGAAAAAAAATTAGTCAAAGTAAGCCATGAACAAAAATCGGCATGTCTTTACTTAAACCACTATTTATATCTTAATGCAAATTGACGTTTGTCAAAAATGTTCAATAGGAAAGTGCCCCTGAAATTCTTCATAACAGGCAACGTAAGAATATTGGCATTTACCGTTAATTAAAACAAAGAATGAAAAGGTGTTAATGGTAGAAAACATGAAACATGTGGTGTTATACAATGAGATTGAAAAAAAATTAGTCAAAGTAAGCCATGAACAAAAATCGGCATGTCTTTACTTAAACCACTATTTATTTCTTAATGTCAAATTGACGTTTGTCAAAAATGTTCAATAGGAAAGTACCCCTGAAATTCTTCATAACAGGCAACGTAAGAATATTGGCATTTACCGTTTCCTGTTTCATTTCCATTTCAAAAATAGAATTCTAAAAGAAAAGCTTTGATTTGTTTGGACACCATTTTTGACAAACGTCAATTTGACATTAAGAAATAAATAGTGGTTTAAGTAAAGACATGCCGATTTTTGTTCATGGCTTACTTTGACAAACCTTTTTTTCGATCTCACTGTACTTACTTTTAAATATGTGTGACTACGTTTAAATTTTACCTTTTTTTTTGTTTTTTTTTTTATCGAGTCGTTATTAGGTTACTTACCACCATGCGACCATTATCCCAATGATGACGTGGACCAATGATATTTTAAAACCAAGATCAGAACACCAATCAGAACAATATTATACTGAAAAGACTCGTGGTGCTTTTCTGGCCGCTACGTCATAGTTTTTACCATGACAACTTCAAAAATACATTAAATGTCATTTTGACAAATGTCAATGTTATAATTCATTCGGTTAATTCTCCAACCAAAGATCATTCGTGCTCAACTTTTGTCAAATTAGTCTTGTTTAATTGCCAAGCAACCATTGCTCATGCAAAATAATAATTTTCGGCAAAAGTGGAGCACTCATGCTCTTACGTATGAAAAATTTATCGATTTGCTTTATATTTATCACACTTAATTACATCGCTGGGCGCCAAATTATCACGATGAAAATTAATTTATTGTACTGCAAAATCTAATCTTATAAACGAATTTGAATATAAAAAAAATTTAATTTGACATTTGAACAAAACAAGAAATGGAACTTATCATGCCACCTATCGGACAGATTGCGACACTAAATTACTTTTGCGAATACAAATATGCCAATTTCTTAAATAACAAACTTAAATAGGTACTTGGATGTTTTCGGTTTTCTGGGCTCGATTTGTCGGTTTCTATTCCAGATTTCGTTCAGGTAAGTATCTTCTTATGTAAGGTTATGTTATTTTTATCAATTATTATTCATTTTTACACTTAGATTAAATTTAACTTAATATTTTTCTGGTAGCGAGGTACCATAAAGGACGCCGTTCGACATCTCGTTATTGTTTTTCTTTTTCTTTAAACGCATTAATTTTTGTACCCAATACCAACGTCGCGGCCATAGATAACACATACTGGTCGCGGCCTACTTGTTATTTTCAAATTTGGATACGTTCTTGTCGTTCACTTATGTATTCCAAATGGGTACGTGCTAATGTTAATGTATTATTTAGACTATCCGTTCCACAACTTAATCCTAAATTATAACTACAAACAAATTATACAATACATATAACAAACTTATAAGCTACCTTATTCTACATGAGGATTAGATTTTGTATATTAAATTTGATAAATATATCCTTATTAATTGTTTGTTTCATAAGCACTCTGAATCGTAAGTATTTAGATGATTAATTTCTATTAATACCATTACAATGTGTACCTATGAACATCATCGCAAGTTGGAAGGAAAATTAAATTTTTATTGCACATTTTTCGTTCTATGATGTTCAGGGTTCATTGCCTCACTTCCCCTTAAAACCCACCTTTCTATTTCCTTCTCCTCCTCACCATCGCTTATCACAATCGTGCCTAGATAGTTTAGCCTTTCGAGATGAGAACATCGACGTATTTAAACTTGGCTTATTCTTTCGCTCAGCCTCGTTGCCATATACTTTGTTTTCTGCTCGTTTACTACAAGTCCATACTTTCTTGCCAGTTTCATCATCTGACCTTTTGACCTTGTAATTAAGGCCTCGTCGTCTGCGTAGGTTACAATAAATATTCAGAGATAAATTACAAAGATAAATTATGTCATACACACGTTAAAAAATAATAATTTTAAATCAGGTCCTCCCCCCAGCCCTATAGGAACAAATGTCTGATGATGAGTCGCAAGAAACGAAACGTTTTATATTAGATGGATTTGTCGTGAAATTTGCTTGCGAGAACAAAAAACGGGTGTCAAAAAAAAAAAAACGTGGGCAGAAAAACAAAATTTTCATTTTTTTCTGAAAAACTGAAAAAAGGTACAGCAAGTCTGATTATTGGAAATTGATGAGCATCTTAATGTGCAATTTTTTTTTTAATTTAAGCGAGTTGGTCAACGGTTTTTTCCTTTGATTCCCTTTCACCACTTGTTCAATTTCGAAAAACTTATAAGGAGTGAAAGGGACGAATTTGGTTACGGCCGCGGCCATCTTATAGATGTTAAAGGCTATTTCAAGATACGTTGCAACGATTAGGCAAACTTGGAAAACCTTTAGAAGGTCGGAAGTCCAACTCAAAGTCAAAAACATAGTAAACTTAAATCCGTGATATAAATTTAAAACGTCGTCCACTAAGACTTGAACCCTAAACCTTGAGATTACTGACCGATTGATTAAGCCTCTAGGCCAGGCATCCCATAATCCTTAAAAAATGTATTTTTTTTTAAATTTTGATAAAAATGTACATATTTATATTTTTTTGTATTAAACCATCGAATGTTGAGGTTGGGTACCAACTAGAATACCCAAAATATGAAAAAAAATCATTAAAACCTGGAATTTCAACATTATATACAAAATTATACGTTTGATTTGAGAAAAAAATTAGAAACGATTTATACAAAAAAACCTGATGATGAATCCCAGAAGACGAAACGTTGTAATTATTTCAGATACGTAATACGACATTTATGAACGAACCGGATTGAGAACGGGTGCAAAATAAACCGAATTCTGTGTCGGTGCGGATGTAATACAAAATTTGACCCAAAATAAAATCGTCATTTTCCATAAATCTTTCATAAAATCTCATTTGCGTGCGCTGAATCCGATTCAAAGTAGTTTTGAATTTTTCTGCTTGTCGGGGTTTATCTCCATCGAGCGATAGAAACAATTAAACGCAATCGATGGCTTCCGGTTTGCGTTACCGAAACAATAAAAAGCACATCTAGCAAGTGCAAGTAGTCGCCGCGAAGGCCACGGGCGCATGTGCTGTTGCTATAATTATATCACTGCAATACAAGTGCAGCGAAGTGTCTGGTGACGTGCAGGCGGGGGTAGCAACTGGGGTGACCGCCCGATTCAAGGTCCGTTGGACATTGGCGTACACGAAAGAAACACACGCAATCCCAAATACATACAACATTCGATAAGAAAAAAAACGTGTTTGAAGTGAGTGTTTAGATTTTTTAATTTTCTTAAAAACATCATAAATTTGTCATAAAATTGGAAAACGTCAAGGAAGCTTTGGCTCTGTTTTTAAATTTTAAAATCGAATTCGCGATTTAAAATAGCTTTAAATGACAAAGACAAGATGAAAAAATTGTTAAAGAAATTATCAAAATTTTTGAAATTGAAATTTTAGAACAGTAACTTTATAGGGGTTTCCTTGCCTTCCTTTGTCGAATTTCGTAAAGGATTTGAGGCTTTAAACTCTTTTAAAATAACAGTCGTTGGAAAAACATAAATAGAAATTAAAAACGACCTGGTTACAACCCTGAAGCAAGGTTACATCAATTGATAACGGCTGCAAATGTTTTTTCTTTTACAAACTTTTTTTTTGCAAACCACCACCATTTTTTTCTTCGTCAAAAAAATGATAGATTTCCACACAAAAAGATTTCCAATTTTTCATCCTTTCAATGTTTAGATATTTTAAATTGCAAAGTTACTTACTTCCTGAAAATTCCATAGATTCCATAGCTACGACTGAATAGTATAACTTAATCAGTTAAAGCAAAGCTTAGCCTTGAAGACGAATTTTCACCAATGGAAGAATCGTCAGCAAACAGAACCCAACCCAATACCCATTAAAAAGTTTTGTATGGTTTCACTAAGAATGAAGAAATTTGGGTTTTGTATTAATTTAAATATATTGTGTTGGTAATCCCGTAAAAAAAATTTTTCATTAAATTAAAAATAATTTTTGAATAAGTATTTCGAACAGCTTTTAATTTTTGTACATTCCCATATATATATTTATTGACGCATTATTGCCTCAAAAGGATCAAAAAGTTAAACGAATAAGTACGTACAACAATGCACAAACCAGTTAGAACGAATACGTATTTTTTCCCTTTGTTCGAGATTAATGGGAGTAAAAGAGGTAGAAGGAAGGAGACCACGCGAAACGGAAGAGGCAACGAAGGAAAATGAGAGTGTGGCGCGCAAGCAAGGCTGACCTTCAGCTCGCAGAAAGTCGTAGAGTCGATGAACTAGTGACCGCGGCTCGTTGTTAGACGGTGCGATTGTGAGGCAACAAACGGGCAGGCAAGCAGGCAAACATTCGCATTTCCGACACCGCGACTCGCGTGCCCGCCATTAAACGATATTGCCAACCGATATTTAATCAGAATCGTTTTGCATTTGTCTACGTGGATGGAAATTTTTTATCCGTATGTGGGATTCGAGTCATTTGGATTTTCCAATTGATCTAACGATTTAGAATTCTGTCTGCAAATTTAATACACTTATCATAATGTCAAGTTGGAGATGTGGACATGACTATATTTTTCTAGAAAAAAATATCAAACTGACAGAATGTCAGATAGACAAAAAATATGATAGACATACTATCAAATAGATAGAACGTTAGATAGACAGAGTGCCTCGTAGACAAAATGTCGAGTAAAATTTAATTATTTAATTTAAATATTCCAGAAACTTTAGATAGCAAAATTTTTCTGTTTAATAATAATAATAATAATAATATTATACTGCATGTTGGGTTTATATTAAAAAAATGTATACCTTAAATGAAAAAGTTATATTGATAAATTTTAAAAATTTAATTCTACTTTAAGAGGCGTCTGTAATTTATTTTTACAAAAATTGTCTAAAAAAAATTGTTTTTGATTTTTCGAGAAAAATGAATATTTGCAAAAAAATCATTTGTAAGGATTATTTCGTGGATTCTTCTATTGCAAAAAGCTTTTGGAAGAATATAAGAAAAATTTGTAAGATTTTGAATATTTTGTCAAGATTTTCTCAAATTCATTAATAATGGAATTTCGAGCAGAATTCTATTGAAAAAAATCTAAAACGAAGAGGATGCTTAACACTGAAGCTTTTTTTTATAAAAATCTGATAAAAATTCAAGAAAAATCATATTGAAAAATGTAAAAAAATAAATCTATTCCAAAAATCGATAGCATTTGTTTGTGTTGATTTGGGTTTAAGTTTGATAATAGAGTTCTTTTACGTCAAAGAAACAAATTCTACTTCGAATTCCAAATTATGTATTGTGTGGAAATCTCTTTAAAAAATCTGAAATAAATCTTTTTCTTTTTAAAATTATATGTTGGGTTGGATTGGATTTGGGGAATGAATCAATCTTCGAAAAAATCAAAAATTTGTGCATTAGGATTCGCCCAAATATGTTCAATTTCAAAAAAATATGTGAAATAATAATAAAGTGAAACTTTATTTTATGAGTAAAATCGAAAAATTCAAAATTTTCGAAAACAGAAAAATCATGACAAAATTTCAACATTTTCATACCACAAGATTCATCCAGTCATAAACTTGACACATTTTGAAAAATCGAAACATCTTTAAAAAAATGTTTGAAAAATCAAAATTAAAACTGAAATTTTTCATCCAGAAGAACTTATGCAAATGTTGCATAAGTTCTTCTCCTCCTTGTCTGAAATTTAGACTTTTTTTTTTATTCCAAAAACATTCTATTAATCTGTTCATATTCATAGTATTCATATTATGAGAATATCTTGAAATCTTGATCTTCACGTTATATAAACTGAAAATTTCCTGGTAATCCAACTTCTAAAACCTTGTAATTACTAAAATAGCCCACCTAATCTAATCCCGGGCCATAAACCCACACAGATCAATTGAGTCCTCGAAAATAACAGCTATCAAAGACAGATAATTTTTATGGAGGAAATCGAGATTAAACGTACTTGAAATCTTAAACTGGAAAAAATAATCGCATTTTGCGAAATAATTGGGGCAACTCGTCGGGTGCAATTCATTTGTTTATGAAACACGTAGATAAGTCCCCGACGATTACGGCTAAGTTATGCGGTATCTGCTCAGTTATGCCCGGTATCTCTTAATTAAAATTTGACAGGTCATGTGATTTTTTCGGGGTTATCAGTTCACCGAGGAGAAAATACCACAAACAAATGGTGTTGAAAGAAAAATCTATTTAAAATATCACGTTGGTCATGGACGTCGTGAATACAGATGTTTCTAACGTGCGGTAACAGTAAACTACTGGCCTAGAGAAGACTAGACTTGCTAGATGCAATATCATCTAGTCGCTATGATAGGTCAGTTATGTGCTTACCCACTTCTCTATTTTGTAGACTGCCGCGTCTCGTTTTCTTTTCGTATTGAAAACTAGTTTTGCGCCATTTCGATTTCGTTGATGCTTTAACCAAGCGATGATTATTTTGCATATTAATTATCTTGATTAAACCAGTTTGTGAGTCTTTTGCGTTGGAGTTTCCTAAATTGGACTTGATGTGTGGGTTAGGAAAAAAATAATAAAAATTAACGGTAGAACGAACATTTTTAAAATCTATTTTCTAAATAATTTAGAAACCAAAAAAAAAAAAATACAAATCAAATGTATTTTTTTTTTTTTTAATAAAATTTTTATAGAATTTTGAAGGCAAACTATTATTATTTTATTTTCCGAAGAATTTTTGTTATCCAACTGATTATTTTACTAAAAACTTCCTTTATTGATAAAACTATGATTTTCCACCCCTTCATTGAAAATTATATTAGTTTTAATTGGTGGCTGATTGGTTTTACGTTTTATATTCATTTTTTGAAAAGGAATTGTTTCCTTTTTAATTTCTGGTTTTGGTTTTTGATTTTGCTACAAATTGGACTTTACAGGATTCGCATCCGTATAATGAGGTTGGAGTGTTGGCACTGTTACTTTATTTTAAACCTGGAGTTTCAGTTGCATTTCAACCTTTTTTTTTTCTCAAATATTGTTTTATTCAAGGCATAATATCGACAAAAAAAATAATAAAATTTTTCGAACTAAAAATTGATTCATCGTCTTGACGTTGACGCTGATGTTCCTGAAAACCGGAAATATGAATCTGTTCGAAAAACCTAAAATTGATTTTTTCGGACGTTATAATTTTTGAATGTTTTGTGTTTTTTTATAATTTATATTTTCGTTTGTTTTTTTTTTTACTAGAAAAGTTTTATTATAAGCCACATTTTATTGGAGTTCATTATCTTCAAGTTTCTTCAAATCTTCAATTTCTGATTCAACCCAACCCAACTTTTAATTTTTTCTTCTTAGTGTCATCGTTTCTTCATATTCCAAATGGTGTTACTAAAACCCAAGCGAGCTTTTTTCATACGTCATCTTGACTTTTTTGTTTTATTGGTTCGATATACAGTGTGTCCCAGGGTTGACGTTACAAAACATGAAGGACTAAAAATTTTTGAATCTTATTTTTAGATTGTGGGATTAAGTCCTGCTTGGTTTGAAGAAAATTTTAAGAATGTTTTCAGTTTTTGAAAAACAAGTGGGCCTTGAAGCCTTGACACTGAAGCAAAAACTATGTTCTTTTCAGGTAAAGTACCCTTTTTGTTCAAGACACGGCAAAATGTTACTAAGAAAAGTTGTTCAAAATGAGAAATTATGGTTGCATACAGAATTTCAGGAAGATCTAGAGTTTTTAATAAATACAATTTTTGTTTTATCTAAAAAATGACTGTTTAGTCAAAGTAGGTAGATTTTCCTGAAATTTGGTATGGGGCCATAATTTCTCATTCTGAACAACGTTTCTTAGTAAAATTTTGCCGTGTCATGGACAAAAAGGGTACTTTACCTGAAAAGAAAAAATAGCTTCATTGGCAAGGCAGACTCGTTTTTCAAACTGAAAATATTCTTCAAAAGAAGCAGGACTTAATCCCACAATCTTAAAAATATTCAAAAATTTTTAGTCCATCGCACCTTTTGTAATATCAATCCTGGGACACACTGTATATATTTTCTCCATCGCCTAACATTTAGCTTATTTTACTTTTACAATATTTTTTATTAAAAGAGCTTTTTTCAGTTCTTCGTCACGTTCATTTTCCTTGGGTTGGTTCAGGTTTACTTACATTTTTCCTTGTTGGCAATTAATAAGAGATACATTACCACAAAATTACCAAGCTTATAAAACTTCATCTAAAAAAAAATTTTTTTGAACTATTTTGTATATTTATTTTACTTTTGACGTATTTTTATGACTGAATCCTTATTGATTCACAACTTCCCTACTCCTTGATATTCTTTATTTAAAAATTTGATTTTACATATAAGATAAATGATGAAGAAAGAGCGCGACATCCGGTTACGTCTACCACACAAAACGCGATAATTTATTACGAATGTTAATATTTGCACGTTTAACGCTTCGCAAAACTAGATAACGAAATATTCATTTGTTGTTTCGTAATTGTTTATCGCAAGGTGACTGCGTTGCGTAAATAAAGGCGCCAAACGTAATTTCTAGTGAGATAGGTCCGTGCTCTTTGTGTGTTGTTGCGATCGTCATTCGTCCATATAAACAATAAGATAATGTATCGTAAAAAATTGCCTAAATTTAGATTTGTTTTTTTTTACAACAAAGAGAATTGGCGTTGTTTTGATTAATGGAGAGCTTGTTACTCCAGAAATCCGCCCATACGTCTAGAGCACCAGTGGTGAATGCTACCGGCAACTCTTGACGAACAAACAAAGAGAATAACATATGATGCCAACCCAATAAAATTTAAAAAAATTAAAATGATGTAAAAATGTTCGAAATATTAGATAATTCTTTTTTTTAAGTTTTTTGTGCTACAAGAAAATTCAAATATTTTAATTTTGACAACATCCATTGGATTGAGTTGGATTGAATAAGTCTGTTACGAAATTACCAGAATCCAGATATTAATGTTCAAAAATGTTTCCTTTTATTTAAATATTTTGTTTATTTAGAAAACGAAAAATTTTTAAAATATATTTTTTAGCAATGTACTATATCGGCACGTATCCTTACAGGATATGAACGTATATAATTTTTTCTTCCTTTGTAAGTCGATCACGTACGAAACAAAACAAAGTCTGCTTACATGAAACAATCGAATGCATCGTGTTGTTATGAAACGAGCCGGAAATACCAGAATTTAATAAAAATTTCGTTTCAAAATCAAAGTTGACATTTCACGATTATTTACGGAGTAATAAATTTCACTTTTTATTTCTTTTTCACTCGAGGTTATTTTAAAACGAATCTAAATATATTTTCAAGTTGCGCAGATTTTTTCATTGCTAACCTATCCCAATTTGATGGGCCCCATCTAGGCGATGGCGTAAGAGCTATTTCCGACCAGACACAGTCATTGCTCCAATATGTAAATATAAAAAATATGCTTCAATTAGCAAACAATGTTGACGTTGAAAAAATTCAACACATACCAGAACAATGTCAAATTAAAAATAATAATAATAATAATAATATAAATTTATTATTATAACCAATTAATCAAGGTCGGTTTAAAATAAAACCGTTGGAGTCGATTTAAATTAGAAAACTTTTCGAATGAGTTACGAGAGACAGAAATAGGAACGTGTAAAAAAACGTCTCGAATTGCCAGTTTGGCAAAGAAGATTGTTTTAACAAATTCTGGGCAAGATGTCGCCATCGTCGTCGTGTTTATTATCGAAGGCTGCGCGAGACGTTGCTTAGAAACCGAAAGTGTCGAGATGAAATTCTATTTTTGACGAGCCGATGTGACATTGCGCGAGGTCAAGGTTTACGTAACACAATGGTCGCCGTCGTAAAAAAAGCAGACTTCGGCCAAAATATTTTTTTCGCAAGATCATAAATTTCCTTATCGCGGAGGTGATAAATTCGAAAAGTCAAAAGGGTCATTGCAACAGGAATGTCGCAATAAAAAAATAAAAGTTTGAGATCGTCACGTTTTGATCTCTTCAAAAGTATCTAAAACCAACAAAACAATTGATTTTGAATATCTCCTCGTTTTTCAAAATATTATCGTTAGTTAGAAAATGTTTTAAACCTCTACACCTTTCGTAAAAAAGGGCTTGGGATAAGAAGATGAAAAGGTTTTATTGATACATGTTAGTTTTGCTTAAAATGCCTGGCATGAGGAGGACATCGTTGAGGAAATGTTGAAAATACCTGGGTTTAAAATACAGTGTGGTGATAAAGTTTGGAATAAAATTCATAAAAGCGTTCTATAATGTTTTTAAGAAAATCGCTCGGACAGGTCAATTTTTGTTTTTGAAATGCCGTCTTCTGACGTTAATTTTTTTGGAATGACGTCATTTGTTTTTGCACAATGACGTCATCATAATTTTTTCTAAATGACAACCCCCACTTTTTTCTTCTGTTTTTAATAGACCTTCTTACTACTTAAACGGTGATGTAAAACAATTGGTACCTTACATAGCAATTTTTTGAATATATGACACATTTAAATTTTTTCTTTTAAACAAAAATTTTAATTTTTTGAAGAAA
>JAFFZR010001460.1:0-12390 GCA_018397195.1 Lethrus apterus
AACAAAAATTTTAATTTTTTTAAGAAAAAATGTTATTTTTTTAGAAAAGTTCTTATGTAAAGAATTAATTTGGTAATCACCACTTAAACATCAAGGAGGTCTATCAAAAGCAAAAGAAAAAAATAAGGGGTGTCATTTAAAAAAATCGATAATGACGTCATTGCACTTTAAAGCTTCAATCTTCGTCTTAGATACATAAATTACTGTTATTTGCTTTAATTTAGAATGTTTACGATTATTATTTTTACTAAATTATAACCACTGACGATCTGAAGTAAATGTGTTATTTATTTAAAAAAATTGTTATGTGAGGTACCAATTTTTTTACATCACCGTTTAAGTAGTAAGAGGGTCTATTAAAAACAGAAGAAAAAAGTGGGGGTTGTCATTTAAAAAAAATATGATGACGTCGTTGTGCAAAAACAAATGACGTCATTCCAAAAAAATTAACATCAGAAGACGGCATTTTAAAAACAAAAATTGACCTGTCCGAGCAATTTTCTTAAAAACATTATAAAACGCTTTTATGAATTTTGTTCCAAACTTTATCACCACACTGTATATAAATCAATCTTTTACGACTTGTTAATCTTTGCATTTGCATTTGTTGTGAATTTTTTTCGTTGATTTAATTAAAATTTCTATTTCGTGTTGAGGGTTATTATTTTTTTTTGCCTAAACTATGAGAAATGACGAAATGGAGCAAGAGACAAGAAATGTAGGTAACATAATAACAAAGAAATTATGAGCTTCTTAAGATGTGGATGACCATTTTTTGACCACTTACAAAATACGAAGAGAAAATGTAAAATAATACTTTCTTTTAGTACAAATCCACATACCAAATTTTTTTCATTTTTCAAAATAAGCAAGATATAGCCATAAAATGAAAACTGAAAAAATCGAATTTTTGCGCATAACTCGAAAACAAAAGACGATAGCCAACTTTCATTTTCCCAATTGAATCTTTCTCCAAGAAAGCGATCGAGGATGGTAGGGTAATTTTTTTGTATCTCTTATGGTTATCGAATTTCCCTATTAAAACATCGAAATTTGCCCACCCTGTACAGACCTTTCTGGACCCCCCCCCGTATAACCGCGATTTTATAATTAACCTAATACTTATTTAAAAATAAAAGATTTTTTGACATCGTTATGCAGCCAATATACTGACGTTCCATTTAAAAATTAAAATTCTATCCTGCAGTGTAACTACATAGTAGCCCGTAAAAAATATGTAACCGCCATGTAAATAGTTTTCACTTTTGTTCTTAAACTTTCTTCATCATAATTAGTTATTCAAAAAAACTTTACTTTCCGGCAATCTGTCCATTTCTTACCTCAACTGGTCCACTCCTCTCTTTGTGCAAAACTTTATTCATATTACCGATAGAAATTCAAAAGCTTTTTTATTAATTACTATTTATAGGTTACATATGAATATTCATTACCTAGAGAGACCATTTAGGTGCGATTCCTGTTCTGTAAGTTTTAGAACAAAAGGTCACCTACAGAAGCATGAAAGAAGTGCTAGTCATCATAACAAGGTGATTAAAAACATTGAATAAAAATGTAATAAGGTTTAATTTTCATTATTTATAGCTGTCTTCATCACCTACCTTATCATCTCTAGAACCAAGACCTTTTAAATGTTCTGACTGCAATATAGCATTTCGAATACATGGCCATCTAGCAAAACATCTTCGTTCGAAAATGCATATAATGAAATTGGAATGTCTTGCAAAAATACCATTTGGTCTTTATGCAGAACTAGAACGTTCAAATAGTCTGTTGACTGAAATCAACACAACAGATGGGGATCAATGCTTAGAAAGCCTAAAAGTAAGTTATATTTTTAAAACTTATTGAAAAATTATTAATAGTTAATATAGTCCAGTCAATCTATCCAAAAATAAGTCGAAATCTACATAAAATAACGTAAGTTGGGTGGTAGTATGATTTGTTAGAGGGGTGTATTCTGAGCATAATGCCGGATTTGAGGGGTTCCTCGAGTTTCAGTGGCGCCGCTATCGCGAGTAACGCGTTTAATTCACTATCTCGAGAACGAATCATTTTACACAAAAAACTATAGAGACCTTTTCTCTTACTGAGACTCGAAGAACCCCTCAAATCCGGCATTAAGCTCAGAATACACCCCTCTGACAAATCATACTATCACCCAACTGACGTTATTTTATGTAGATTGATTCATCTATTGACTGGGCTAAATAAACATAACATTATAATAGTTATTTCTAGTACAAGTGAGTAAAGAAAGCAGAAAATTTGCCAAATGAGACAAAAAATGTTTACCAGATTCCACAAGTAGTTAAAATCTTTTTACTCCTTGTGCTATACAAAATTGTATGCACTATACCTACATTTTAATCCTCAAAACACTTGATAATAATTTTATACTTAAATAAGCAATTTGATTATCATGTAAATAAAGGTTTTAGCCATTAGTCATTAAAGTGTTACTTTTGCAAAGGGTATAATATGTGTGCATACATTTAAACATTAATAGTAGCTGTAACTTTCAAATATTTACTTTAATAATATTAATATTTGTTTTGTTCCAGATGTTAGCTAAAAAAGTTTTCATAAATGATCCAAACAAGCTTACTCAATTGGGGCCATCAACTACAGAGTGCATAGACACTGATAGTTAGCATTAATGGTATCATTTTACTTTTAACAAAAGAGAAGACTGAATTTTAATGAAAAACACAATTAACAAAATGAAATTAATGCGTACAGAGTATACATTTTTTTATTAGAAATGAAGAAAAATATTTTGATGTTAATATTGACAAATAGCTTAGAAGATGAAACCTTCATTCTCATGTGTCAAATGTATTATGTGATATATATTATATAAGGATTTGTTTTACGTGTACGTTTTTAGTTTGTATTTTATATTAAAATAATTGTAAAGATAAAAATATCATGTTGTATATTTGGATATATTATATATAAATATAAAGAAGAAACGTGGAAGAAGTGTAATTATGTGTATAAATATACATACATATATTTTTAAATGTAAAAGAAATTACGTTTGTAGTTGTGTAACGGATGCTGTGTTGAAATGTTTTTATTAGTTTCTTATTGGGTTTAGTTATTGTCTGTAACAAAGTTAAGTTTTAACAGCTGATAGAATTTAAGCCAACTATTTTGTATATATTGTTTACGTCTAGGTTATTAAATTACCAACACCTGTTAATTACATTTATATTGTTGAAAAAAGTACAACATAATTGTTAATACATTTTTGTTCAATATTCTATTTTTGTTTTATTTTGTACTAGCTGACCCAACAGTCGCTGTCCTATCATTTTTATACAACAATATATGTAGGTAGAAGATAGATAGATTTCCGACCGTGGATTTTTCAAAAATTTTCTTTCATACAAACCCGGCGTCCAACGCCCCCTCCCCCACACACACGCCAACCGATATTTCGACGCCTTATTAGCTACATTTTTCCAAAGACCCCGAAATAATTTTTTCATATGTAAGAGCATGAGTGCTAGACTTTTGCCGAGATTTTTATTTTGTATGAGCAATGGTTGCTTGGCAATTAAACGAGACCAATTCTTTTCCAAAGAAATTGGTCAAGTTTAATTGCCTTTAGCAATCATTGCGAATAAAAAAATCAAAATCTTGCCAGACAAAAGTTGAGCACGAATGCTCTTTGGTTGGAGAATTATCCGAATGAATTATAACACTGACATTTGTCAAAATGACATTTAATGTATTTTTAAAGTTGTCATGGCACAAACTATGACGTAGCGGCAAGAAAAGCACCATGAATCTTTTCACTATAAGATTGTTCTGATTGGTGCATGTGATTTTGGTTTTAAAATATCATTGGTCCACGTCATCATGTGGAAATGAAAGTCGGAAGGTGAATCGCACATAATGTATATTTTTAAAAAATTAAATCGACCTGTTTCAGCGTTTTTTAAAAAACCGGTTGAGTTCGCTTTTTTTAAATATTCCATACTTTAATCCCACCCTACACAATCGATATTTTTCTCTCCTGTTTTGTTTCTTTAAATAGTTTAAATAAATGGCCACCGAAATTTTCTAAAGACAAAACGTCAAAAATTGTATTTTCCGTCAAATTTGACAGCTTTTAAAATGGTGATATTATTCGTTTCTGGAAATCCTACGAATAAATAGTATATTCTTTTTAGTCATGCTGGACGAAACGAACGCCTTACGAAACTGGTTTGATATTAGCATTAATAGTAACTGTACCATTTTTGATAGTTATGACAATCATTTATATCACACTCAGTTCATTTGGAGAAGTCCTGATTCAAATATTCTACCCAATAAAATACATTAACTGCGAGCGAGCATGCCAGTGCATTTACAACTTTCAGAATATTATTCCAACCGCTACGGTTACAGATGATGACATTATTTACAAAATGAATAACAGACCTAAAGGTAAATTATGGTATTTGTTCATACAATATCAGATAAGACTATGTGACTGGTTAAGTTTTTTTCCCCTAGACAAGACGTTCAGAATGAGATCAACTGAAGCAGACTCTTGTTTGAGTCAAGATATTTATATGGCAGCGCTTGTACAAATGCTTTATGAAGATGATCTTTATGATATGAACTATTTATGTCCAGCCGTTATTATTTCACCTAATTATTTGACGACTGGTTCTTCCTGTTCTGTTTTGAACATAACAGATTTATACGCACGTGTTGGTTCGAAATATTGGAACAAATTCGGTTACATGCACGAAATCAACAGCGTCAAGAGAAGTGGAAAAATGTTGTTAATTGAACTGCTCATTCCTTTAAAGATTGAAATTCAATTTGCACGTATTGGTGATATACGCGGTATGTCTTTCAGCATATACGCTTGGAATGGAAGGCTGAAACAAGGTGAAATGATAGATGACGATTTGACAGTTGTCGATAATCGATTTTGTAACATGACAGACTCAAGAAATACGTTTTGTGGAAAATCTAGAAAAAGCGTTTGTCTATATGATACGACGTTTTTGCCAATAATTGGTGATAACTTAATTGGTGTTTACGATAAGGCTTTGTGCAATATTGAAGGGTATTTTTATGGGTTTAGAAAGATTCTATCATTCAATTCGTACATACAAATTATCATGAACAACAGTTTATATTGAATAAATTGCTTAGCTAAATTTAAATAAAAAAAATTAATTCCATTTAAATTTAACTAATCTCTCTAGTTATGTTACAGAAATAAATATGTATCTTCTTTCTAAAAAGTTCTACTGTAGTATGGAGCTTAATAATTATTTCTTATGCATCCCTGACATGTTTTGTAAATCTCAGTTTTTGGGCGAAATCCAGGATTATGTTTCTATCTACGTTTCGTTCACTTTCTCAATCAATTTCAAAGTTTTAATTTTAATAAAGTAATAAAGAAAAATGGTTATACGTATATCATTAAAGTTTTTAGAAAAGTTCTTTGATAGAAATAATAATAAATTAGTGAGTTAATTCATAATTAATTATTAATCGTTCAGTCCAATCGATGAAACATACTTTTAAAATTCCTATATCCCTCTTGCATACCACAAGCGACTGGTTGGTCTAACTATACAAATCAAAAGGATAGAAGTTATTGTCACACCCCTTTAAGTTTTCTGCATTTCTCATACGTAAGTTCTTCTTATTGCACTTTTGCAATACTCTGCTATGGGTTCAATGTACAGTATTGGAATAAACAATCCGGACACCCACTCCTATCATGAGTTGAATCGTATGTCTTTCGTTAGTTCTTGTAAAGTTGGTTGCTTAACACTATTTAAAGTTAAAAACACGATCTCTTCGGTTTGAATTCTCCCTGCATCAGTGTTTCGAACCTTTTTGTAGTAAGTAATTATTATATTTCAATTTTTGTGTTTTAGAATTAGTTTGAATGCCTTTACAAACAATCATACACTAAACTTACACTTGCATCAATTAACAATTCAACAAATGGAAAATTAAATTAAATATAAATAGTGTTCTAATCTTTATTTTGAAACTGTTGAAAAATTGTAGTAGCTAATGAATTTACTAATATTTTAATTTTATATAATTATTTTTTAATCGTCGTCCAAATTTCATATATTTTTACTATTTCATTTCATGAAATAAATTATGCCGAATAGCCATGTGCGGTTTCATTGCTCATATGTGCTAATAAAATAAATATGAAAATGTAACAAAGATAAAATGTCATAAAACTAAAAATTAGACATTTTTAAAATTGATTGATACATACAGGCTGTAGCAAAATTAGACCGACAAACTTTAGGTGGTTATGAAAGACACCAAAACAAGCAATTTTTGTCAATAAACTCATGTCCGGAAATGAGCCGCTTTGGCACTAGATGGAATCAAAGGCAGTTGATACGTACAATTTTTAATTTTATTTTATCTTCAAATAAAAAGCAGGATCATCATGTAAAGCAAGCTGGTACATGATATCAATTTTGTTGGATTTGTTGGCAAGGGTAATGGCCGCTTGCACGCGTGTGCAAGCTATTCCGGGATTATTCTAATATTCTAAGAAATAAGAATATATCATAACTTTTGAATGGCTGGAGCTATCGCTATGAGAAAAAACACGCCGATTTTTAATTTTTACGTACCAAATGTTGGTGTTATCAAAAATTCAATTCCACTTCCGGCGAAACCGGAAGCGATGTGAACTTTCTTATTTTAAATGGAAAGGCAATGGAAAGACGAATCCAACAATACCATATGTTCAACTTTAATTTGAAAAGTAACAAGGCAGGCAGCAATAACTTTTCTGCCATAAGGCAATAAACATTTTTAGGGTTAAATAGAATATTCATTAGATCAATCATTCCGTTGAAAACAATGGCAACACTTCGAACAACTACTGTAAATTCTGTAAATAAATCATGTAATAGCAGCCTTTGATTCACTCTAGTGCCAAAGGGACTCATTTTCGGACATGAGTTTATTGACAAAAATTGCTTGTTTTGGTGTCTTTTATAACCACCTAAAGTTTGTCGGTCTAATTTTGGGACACCTGTATATTGAGAAGAGCGGAATTCTAGTGTAATCTTGATATACAAACATTACGATCAGAACTGATTTGTAATAATATGATATTAATATATCATATTTTGCAAGTCAATACTTGCTTTCAGCCACACGACGTAAACATAGGTAGGTCATTGAACAAGGAACAATGGTTTTCGAACAAACGCTTGTGCAAATTTATTTCGAGTATCACGTAAAGACCCTTTTCAAATTTTCTATTAGGTACCTGAAGTTTTAGTGAATGAACTTCTCTTCTTATTGAATACATATCAATAAAAAACTATAAATATACAAAAATTTTCTATGTTAATAAAAAATAAATTTTATATTTTTACATTTTCGAAAAGCTCTCGTCATTTAGTTTTTTGTTAAATAAAAACGCTTTCAGAAATGTAAAATTATACACTATGTTTCATTTAAGAAATGAACATGTCCAGTTCAGCAAATTTTCGATTTAGTTTATCACAGAGTGAGATCTAATTTTATTAAAACATACCCTTCCACGATCGACGAGTTCCTTGAGAAAAATATCTTAGCACTGTAATTGGTGTATTTTGTATATTTTAAGACAATGTAATAATACATTTAAAAATAATAGTGAAACATTTCAATTATTGTTAAAAAATATAATCATTAAATTAAAACTTGATTTGAAGATAAATTTAACGCCTATCTGTCTTTCCAACACCACGTTTTCCAGAAAACAGATGTTTCGGTTTCTTGGTACCAATGAATCTATCAGCTTCACCTTTAAGGCCATGTTTTCTAACTTTCTTGCTGATTGCTTTATGTGCAATTCGTGATAACTTCGTACGCATCTGCAACATTTATGACAATAATAAATCATTCATTAATAACAGACATGCAAGGTCTTACCACAACATCTTTAACTCCCAATTCATTTCTAGGTGTCCTTGAAACACTCCTATTTTTACTTTGAGATCTGTTTTCACTTGTCTCTGTACGCATACGTTTTGCAGGTGGACCTAAAGACCTACTCCTCCCCTTGGTTTTAGTGAAGTGTGCATCTTCCGTGTTTGTCATGTCAACACCTAAACCTTCCATTTGGGAACGTAATTTTGAAACAGAACGGTCTCGGGCCTTTGCAGTTGAATTACGAGGCATTGTTGGCTTTTTACTCTGTTTGTTTACACGACTCTCATCTTTGAGAATAGCCTTCTTATGACGAATTTGTAAGGCGAGTGCCTTAATTTCACGCATTGTCTCATTTAGCTCAATTTTTGGAACAACATAAATACCTGTTTCTTCACGTATTTCCTCATCATGCTCAAGTTCTTCAAGTTTCTATACAAAAACAAAACATGCTTATTGTCAATATCTATAAAACAACCAAAACTAAATTTACATCAAATATATCTGGATCTATATAATCGGCGATATTATGTCCTTCCCACATTTCTGGTATGATATCATAACGTTCTTCTTCTGGTATTTCAATGTAGTGTTTCTTGAGGTCCAAAACATAATCATCACCTTCTTCAAGTTCAATATCCCTTTCCAACTTCCGTTTGCGCTTTTCACCAGTAATCTGTTTCTTAAGAAGGATATTCTCTGGTATACAAGGTGGTCTAGCTTTATTATCTCTAGGCTTGGGTACTGCTACATGCAAACGATTAAGGACACCATCCACCTATATAATTTATGTTAACATAAATTTGTAGTTCATTAGAAAATTAAAAAAAAAAATACTAACCTTCTTTGTTCTCATTTTTTGATCAACTCTAAAGCTAAGTAGTTTTTCACAAGCTGTAGATTTTACTTCCATAACGCCTGTATCAGTAACAGTTGACATTTGAATAATGGGAGTATCAGGGTCACTTTCCAATTCCTTAAGAACTTCTCGGAGTGGTGGTTTCAATTCATCCAAAGTGACAATATCTATTTTATTTGCAACAACAATTAAAGGTTTGTTTGCAAATAATGGTTTAATTGATTCATAAAGTTTAACCTGAATGTTTTTATAGAAGGTATTATAGTACTATAATTAATAAATGTAACAATACCTGCTCATCTAAAGTATGTCCGCATTGCTCTGATAAATCCATGAAATACAAAACACAAGCCCTTAAATGGGCTAATGCAGTTACAGCCTGCATTTCTATAACATTTCTTTCTTCCAACGAATGATCCAAGATTCCGGGAGTGTCAATTACTTGCCAGCGCAAATATTTATAATCAGTGTGGCCAACATAAAGCGATTTGGTTGTAAAAGCATAAGGTTGCACTTCAACATCGGCTCTTGTAATTTTGTTGATGAAAGATGACTTCCCAACATTTGGAAAGCCTAAAATAAAAATATATAATCTTTATTTATCTAAATTGAAGGTATTTACCGCAAATCAAAATTGTTCTCGTATAGGGATCAATGGAAGGTAAACGAGCTAAATGTTGTCTGACTTGTTCTAAATAAGTCAAATTGGCGGCTTGTCTCTTCATTATCGTAGCCATGCGACCTAAAGCTGCTCTTTTTAACTGTTTGCATCTGTATAATGAATCACCATACTTCAAAAGTCGCACATAATCCTTTGCAACACTAGAAATAAAAGCTTAGTATCACTTAAAAAAAATTCAATATAATCTTACTTATCTATTAAATGTCTGGCAGTATTCAATTGCCCCAAAGCTAATTTATAATGGTCCTTATCATATAATACGTTCATCAAATCAGCATAGAAGGGATGAACGTCATCCAACTTTGGAAATTCTGTCAATATTTGTGTAAGTCGATCGTGGAAGCTCTGCTGTGAGAATTTAACTTTCCGCATATAAAATGTACGTATACGAGTTATTTTGTAATGTTTGTGGACAACAGTTGGAGTTTTCCTTTGCGTTTTGGATAATATAATATCGATGAAGTCCTAGAAAGATCAAAGTTTAATTTAGGTTAGGTTAATAAAAATTAAAAAGTAGGTAACAATATATATATTTACCTTAGCCGGTGGGACTACGGCAATTTTTTTGAAGTTGTACAACGACATTTTAGGAATCTTGAAAATACTCAACTTGAAATAAAGTTAAAACTTTTCCCATGTGTTCATTTTCGTGTTAATTAACCACGAGGAGACAGAATTGCCAACCATGGAAAAAGGAAGCAATGGAGCATATAAATTCCCACAATTATCTAAAAAAATTCCCATCTGACACAACTTCCCATTTGATAAAATTTTACTTCCACCTCTATTTTTCACCTTTTGTCCCTAATACCACACGAGAGAGTGACTTTATTTAACGGATAATTGCAAATAATTCGAACTCTTAAAATTTCCCATGTTATCATTAATCTTCCCTTTTAGCCAAAGCGTATCAGTTTTCTGTATATGTGTTGGTACAAATGTTGGCAACACTGCGTGGAGAGTAAGAAAGTGAACTTTCTTATATGTCGCCATCTTTTGGTTGTGGTGCACAATCTAGCGAGTGTTCAAATAAATTCATGGTTAAGTGAGCTATAATTTTTTTCAAAAAAAGACGAATATGAATTTCAAACACATGTTATGTGTGATGTTGGGAGTAAAATGAAATACTATAATTATAATGAACCAGTAGTGTAGATAATTTATGTGAATAGGTAGGTACATTCTTGCATAAATATGAAATTCACAAAAATTTCAGACTACTTTGTTTTTTTTATGCATTTATAAGCTAATAAAAAATAGAATGCCATTTAACAACATGTATTACAAATACATGAACAACAGACACATGATGTTATAAGTACATTTCATTTAATGAGCTATTGATAAAATATAAATAATGCTAAAGGAAAGAGATAGGAATTATATATGGAATTAAATAAGAAAAGTTATGTGACGGTTGAGCAATCTACTATTTTATGATATCAATAAGGATGCTAGGTAACAAGTAACTAAGATACCTGTTTGTTGATTTTGAAAAAAAAGGAAAGGTTTTTGAAATTTGTGAAGAAATTAACATTTTATAATGAAAAAAGGTACAACAAAGTAGAAATAAGGATGTTAATGGTAAAATTTGTGAAAGAAGATTAATATTCCACTTGAAGAAGGAAAGAAAGAAGTAAACGTTTGAAATTGTTGGTTAATGGAAGGTTTTACATTGAAAGTTGAATTAACTACGAATAAAGAAACTATAAATACAATTTGTGAGAGGATTAATATTGGACTTGAAGAAGGAAAGAAGTAAAAACGTGTGAAATTGTTGATTAATTGGAAGGTTTTACATAATTCAAAGTGAAATTAACTACAAATAAAGGTTGATTCGTTGATTGAAAGGTTGTATGGAGTAAAAGACAAAATTAGAGGAAACGAAATGAAAATGTTGAGGAATTTTGAAGAATTGGTGAAGTAAAGGAGGAAAATTAAGCATTTTAACATTATGGAGATAGGTATAAGGTTATTATACATACATATATGGAAAGACACTAAAAGTGTGAAGGAACATGTGTCTAAACCTCTAAACCATTGAAATTTGCGTTTCGTGATGTTGAGGATTCGATACACCCTTTTTCTGGAGAAGATAATTATGCATTTGACCAATGGTTAGAACATTTTGAAGAAACCGCTAATGGATTGGGATGATTTACAGAAGTTAATATTTGCAAAAAAATCTTTGACAGGGCTGGCAAAACTTTTTATACGAAGTGAAAGAGGTATTACAACATGGCGAAAGTTGAAGAAAGTTCTTACGAGTACCATTCAGTTGCATAAGTTAACGACTGACAGGAAAATTAAAAGATATGAAATTGTTCAAGAATATTACCTTGTGATGAAGGAGATTGCAAGTCGAGGACGTATAGACGATGAAGCTTTAATGGAGTATGTTATAAATGGTATCCGTATTTGCCAGCAATGACGAAGAAAACATTTAGAAAACCGGTATCAAATTTTCTGCGTTTCTGCAATTAGCAGCTTTTCCGAAAAGCAGAAAATTTGATACCTACTTTCTAAATTTTTTCTTCGTCATTGTTCGCAAATTTGTATATCTTTTGTTAAAAGTACGACATGTTCTATCCACGTTCTCCATGTATGTAAAATAAATTTAAAAAATCGTTATTAGTGTAATTATTACTACACCAGCCATTATGTCTTTATACTAATGTCAAACAAAAGACACGTGTCAAAGTAGACAATCATAATACTTAATTATAATGACATCTAAGGCTGTCTAAGATCACTAAACAAGGCATAAACGGCATTTTTAGGGGAATTATTTTGAAAATTGCTTATAACTCCAAAACTATTAGAAAATATGGGTTGTATGCCTTATAACAATGCAGAATTAATAAGCGCATTTAAAGATGCAATAATATACAGGGGGTTCCATTTA
>JAFFZR010001463.1:0-11926 GCA_018397195.1 Lethrus apterus
ACTCTTTCAAATGGTACTATCAAAAGAGGGTGTTGCAATTTAAAAAAACAAGCGATGACGTCATAACTCGATCATAGATGACGCAATACAGAATATACGTATACAAAAAAATAGACAATTGAAAAAGAAAATCGACCTGTCCGAGCATTTTTTTCTTACTTGCCCAATGAAGATTTTATCGAATATGTATACGTTATCTCTGTATATAAGAACATGTAAAAGGTTATTTAAAACTTGTTTTTGGAATATTGGGACAAAGGTATGAGAATAATTAGAGGAAGTCGACTTAATTAACAGGACTGATAGAACTCAATAGGACGTAATAGAGGAGGAAAAATGGGAAAAATATGAAATAAATCTATGAGAAAAGTTCCAATGGGGATGCCAGGAGGCAGTTAGAGAAACTAAAACTGATGGGTTAAGGATGAATTATAGTTAAGAGAGTTGAAAGAAGGGTGATATTACAGAAAAATTAACATAAGCTCCATGAAAGCAAAGTAAAAGTAAAGAAGAAACTCACAATATAAGCAATCAGAAAATACAAGAGGTAATAAACGTGTGAGGTAATAAAATAATTTATTTGCAGAAAAATTAAAGAGAATCTAACCATATGCCAATAAAGATTTCATTATATAGTAATATGTAAGTAATTTTGAAGAAAAGATAGCGGTTTAGATTCGCATCGTCAAAAGTACTTATCTTGACGTATGGTGCAGATAGTATGGGGTGTACGATATTTCAGAAAATTATTGATATTAGATGAGTTAACAAAGAGAGAAGGGGAGGCGGGCATGGATAGATATGGAATGAGGGAAGAAGCTGGATTAGAAAGCTGGACAAAGGTTGGTACAAAAAGAGGGAGCTATGTGGGTAAGAACGTAAGAAGTGAACAACACTGGATGGATGAGTGTGAAAACAAGTGCTTAAGAATTAAAAGAAGGAAGTAGAGGAAATATGTATAGAAGACAAGAGCGACGTTAGAAATCATAAGGAATTTAATGAAATAAGGACAAGGGCAAAATAGCTGTCCGGTGAAAGCGGCGGTGAGTTTGGCACAAGAGTCCAGGCTCTTGGGCTGAGAATGAATTAACTGGAATAATTATGTAAACAGATATCAATGAAGGGTATATTAGAAGAGTATAAAGTTAGATGTATTTACTTATAAAATAATTAAAAGATTAGAAAAATTGTAGATAAGTAAATTTTTGCTAAAAATATACAAGCCCTGGATAAAGTTTTGATGAGTTAAGTAGCGTTGTTACAAACGTTCTTTCGAGAAAAATTCAACCCATTTAGTTATGAAGCATTTACATAAGAAAAAGAATATTGGAAGCCTTTGTTTTTTATTGAAAATGAAAAAAGTAAAATAATAGTTTGTAGAAGGAAAACTATTCCCAACGGCTGGTATTTCATAGATTCACCTCTAAGGCAGACTGTCGGAAATTTAGATCTGAAAGTGATAATAAATTAAGAAATGTGAATATGATAAAAGTGTAGTAAATACTCGAAAGAATAGACTGAGAATAAGGTCGGTCACAGAAATTTTAATTGCTACAAGACACTATACAGGGAGGTGCATAAAAAAACGGACAGAGCTGTAGTATCGTTATTAGTCATCCGATTTTCAAAATTCAAAAACCGCATTGAATTGTTCAAAGCCCGCTATAAACTGGCAGTAAATAATATGTTTTATTTTGAAGCGCCTCTGAACAACGATTGTCAACTTTTTTTTTTTTAAATAGCAATATATCTTTTTTTTCTTTTTTTCGAATTCTACTTTTTTTTCTGAACACAGCGATATAATAAAATCATATTTTGCTTGAACCTTAGCGGTAAAAATCAACTAAAATGTGATCACGGTGAAATGCAAATAAGTACACCATGAAGCAAGGTACCCTCGCCGTTACAGATGAACAATGGGGATATCTGAAAGATATTGTGTATTTAACATCACCTGAAAATGTAGAAGACTTGAGGCGTCGAATCGTCCAGGCGTGCCGTGAAATTCCTCGAATATTTTTAAATAGTGCAACTTCGAGGATATCTAAGAGATGCGAGCTATGTATTGAACAAAATGGCGATCAATTTGAACAACTATTATAGAATTAATAAATAAAAAATAAGAATAATAAAAAAAGTTATGTTGCCATTTTAAAAAAAAAGTTGACACTCGTTGCTCAGGGGCACTTCAAAATAAAACATATTATTTACTGCCAGGTTATAGCGGGCTTTGAACAATTCAATGAGGTTTTTGAATTTTGAAAATCGGATGACTAATAATGATACTACAGCTCTGTCCGTTTTTTATGCACCTCCCTGTATAAAAAAAGGTAAAACAGTCCATTATTTTATAAACTGTTTCGACGTTTTTTTAAACCAGACGTATTACTGAAAATGTACTCTAACGTAATTTATAGGATCGTAGTAGATCCACATTTTGATACACGTTTAAATAAACCTGTCTTGTAAGGTTATAATGATATCATTTAGAAATATGAGCGATAAAGACTCAAGCATTTATAGGCGCTATTCAAAGTTCAGTCCTGTAGAACGAATTGATCTTTTGAAAAATGGCATATCTAATGAAGCAGTTAATGAAACATGCGTGAGCATTTCACATCTAAACAATAATCGACTGTTCAATTTTATTGAAATATTCCTTTCACGATGTTTATTTTCGATCAGTAGAAAAATTAATTTGTGTGCTTAATTATATGTTGCACAACTTGCACCTCAGTTGAGACACCATTTAAATAAAAAAGGGCGAGGAAACTAATTAATACTGACGCTACTATTGTAATTTCTGGTGTACAATATGAAGAAAAATCGGAATGTCTTTGACGTATTTTTCTATTTTAAATTACTACGCATATAATAATAAACATTATCCTTTTATTTCATTAACTCGTTTTAAAGATATCGACCTCCAAACTCTTGATAAAGAGCAGACATACCAATATAGAAATAGAATTTTTTTTTGTTGGTACGGTTTTTGGAACTGAAATTACTCTCGTTGAAATCATACCTTTTTTAATTAATAAATATTGAATATGTTAAATATATTAAACTATCGAAATCTGCAGATTTTTCATGAAAATAAAAAAAAACCTGTTTAAACGGAAAGTACCCTCGCATATATAAAAGAGCAAGCGTTTAGAAGCATCGATAATATATCCAGTCCTGTAGAACATATTAAAGTTTGACCTTTTACGGGCATTTTATAAGAGGAAATGAGCTTTATGAGATCGCAACTTTATAATAGTTAAGTTACTGTAACATAATTTCATTAGCAATTAGAAGATTTTGAGCTGATATGATGATAAGATGGATAAATCATTCATTCAATAACAATGCCATGCTTACAGGACGTTTCTATTTTTTACCACACAGAGTATTCCTGACGGAATGTCTTAACCACTTGTGGCATTAACAATAGGTGCTATCGTGGGAAGTATTGAGCTTGAGCTAAAATAATTATGTAAATTTCCGGAACCATTTGAAAACAAATTGGTCAATTGATAGGCTGCATCCTAAAATAATATTTAATTTGTGTATTATTTTGATTTAAGAACAATTTCACCGAATTATAATTTTTTACTTACTTGTATCGCAGACCCCAAAAACTGGCTAATTGCCTTCGTAACATTTACAGCTGCATTTATTAGTTGTCCACGAACTTGTGGTCCTTCAGTGTCGTCAACGCCGTGGACCGGATCTAAACGGACAGGCGGAAGCGTCGTTCTACGGGGTGGAGGAGTTGTTTCTTCGAATTCTTCTTCCACTATACTATTACTAACAGCAACCGATCTGGCTGATGTAGATCTGACACGATTAGCTTTTGTAGATCTGATACGATTATACACCGTAGGTATCGCTTCGGTTGCTTCAGATAAGATTTCGGCGATAGGTGTCTGTAATTTTGAACTTGTACCTACGTTACCGGAATTTGTTATTTGAACAACGTTTTTTTCTATAATTGTGGTTGGTTTTGGAGTTGACTGAATTATATTCAACGACGATAAATCTAAACTTTTAGCTTTACTTGGATCTCTCTGAACACTTTCCAGTTGCGTAATAAGAGACTGCAACTCCTGTTCAGATAATGAATGAAGCGGTCTCTTTTGTCTTTGATTGGAAGTCCTAAGCCTAACTGTAGTCGATCTTGGGGGAGCAGTGACAATAACTGGTGATATTTCAGTAGGTTGACTAGACAAAATTTCCACATCAGAAGGGATAGTAACAGATCGGCGTGTTGTTGTTGTTGTTTTTGGTCGTTGCGTTGCGGGTCTTTTTGTTGTCGTAGATGGATCCAATACATTAAGAAGCCAGTTTAATCCCTGCATTAAAGGACCAGGTCTAGGTGTTGTTGTTGCACGTCGTCTTGTTGTCTTTATAATTTTAGGTGTTGTTGTATCTTTTACTTGATCTGTAGTAACAAAAGTCTGCAAAAACATTTTACTTAGTTTGAATCACCGTTACGTTATGTTTAAAAAATGAGTTCATAAATAAATAAATATTTACAGTAGTTTTAAGTTGATCCCCCAGTGATTTTGGAGTACTCGGCCCTATTCCTTGTTCCTTCAGAAGCGCTGCTAAAATAGCATCAGTTGATTTACCATAAGTTGACGATAAAGACGAAACAGTGACACTATTTGGATTGACGTTTAATTGTCTCAATACTTCCTCAACGGATGGATTTTTATCGGATAACGCAACTTTTTTAGATTCTTTTGTGTTGCTTCCAGTAAGCGCTTCCAATAAATTAAAAGGTGACGGTGAATTTGTACGTGAACCTTTGTTTCCATCAGCGGCAAAATCTAAAACCTTGAACCATTCCGATTCGCATTTTTGTCGTTTTAATTCTTAATTTACTTACTCTACTTGCTAAATTACTAGGCGACCTTGTTGGTTTCGGACTGCCTCCTAAATTCTGCAAAGAATTTTATTTTCAATTTAATTTTAATTCATTTCAAACGACTTACCAGCCTTGTTAAGAAAGCTAATTGTTGTAATATAGCTTGTTGTTCCCTCTCCAATTTTTGTAATTCTTCCAAGTCCTTTTTCTGTTGATCGTTTAGTAATCGTACTTTCGAATTAATACTCTTTAAAGTTGTTTGAAGTACAACAGGATTAAGAGTGGAAGATATAGAGGGAGAAATAGTCGTCGGAGAACTGAAATCATTGGTAGTGCTTACTTCTCCATAATTCTCTTCTATTCTTAAATCGGACAACCTTGCTAATTCTTCTTTGGTTGGAAGAACAGTTATTGTTTGCTGAGTCGTCGAAGGTATACTTTCGATTGGTGGCCTCCTTGTTGTAGCAAATGATGATGTGTAAACAGGAAATATTGTAAAATCTTCTGAGTTCAGGATTGGTGTCGTCGTATATCTTCTAGAAAATGCCGTTGTTTCGGGAATTTGCGTTGTTGTTATACGACCCCTAGTTCGTTTTGGTAAAACTGTAGTCATGGTGTATCTGCGCGGAACATAGGTTGTCGTCGGAGGATCGGTTGTTGTGTCTGGCTCTTGGGTTGTTGTTATACGAAGTCTCCCTCGACGTGCCGCTGTTGCTACAGGAACTGTCATTGTAGGAACAAATGTTGTTGTAGATGGAATTTCAGTTCTTTGCGGAGTTGAAAATTCTGTTGTAGTTTGTGCTATCGTTGTAGGTTGGGTAGTTGTTAAACGCTCCGTTGTTGTAGTTCGCTGTCTTGCTGTTGTAATCGGAGTTGTTGTTTCTGTCGTTAATGGCTGTGTCGTTGTGCTTCTTTCGCGCATTGTAGTTGTTGTAGTAATAGGTTGTGTTGTGGTTATTGTTCGCGTTGTCGTTATTGGAGATTGCGTTGTCGTTATTGGAAATTGCGTTGCAACTACCGGCTCCGTCGTTGTTACAAATGGGCGTGTTCGTGTTGTTTGCGCACGATTAGTTATTCCTGGTTCGTTTAATAACCTTTGTATTACGAAGGGTGTTGTAAATTCAAAATTTTCAAATTGCTGATTAATAGTTGTTGGCGTGTTTGTGTATCGTATACTTCTGAATGTCGTAGTAGCTACTGGTTCAATTAAAGTTGTATCAACTAACCGTGTAGTGGTAGTTTCTTCTTTCAGTTCCCCAATTCTATTAAGAACATTTGGAGAAGTTACAGTTTGAATATTTGGTGTTGTTATAGGGGAGTCGTTGATTGTTGTTTGTTTGGACTCTGGTGTTGAATTCATTCGTGTTGTGGAAGCCTGTGTTGTAGAAGTCTGTGTTATAGAAACCTGTGTTGTAGAAGCTTGTGTTGTAGTTTCTGTTGTTGTCGTAGGTGCATTTGTTGTTGTAGTAGGTGCGTTTGTTGTCGTTGCAGGTGAATTTGTAGTAGAAGTAATTTCATTGATAGTTGGCGCAACAGTAGCAATCGTAGATTCTGGCACTTGTGCATTATTTTCGGTTGTCGATTGGACAATTTTTTCAGGAATAACATTTGATTTATTGCTTATTATGTTGTCTTCTATGTTTGCATCGTCGATTTCATCTGTTCTTGATGTTTGCATCTATAACCATTTTTATCATTTCAATATTGTGATGCATAATCAAAAAGTTTTCGTCGTTTTAATTTGTTTACCATTTTTATATTTAGGTACGTAAATCGAGAACGGAGGAGGAGGAAAGATTCATCCCAAGATCGCAATGAGGAGCGAGGAAATAAATACTGGATGCGAGGAGAGTATGGTAGCTGTGTTATACGGAGAAGGAAGACGAGTGGCGTCACTGGATGGTGGAGATGTATGCATGAGAGTGGAAGGTGGGGGTAGAGGTGATAAGGCGGGTAAAGGAGAGACTGCTACGGAAGAAGCGAGGAGAAGAAGAATGAAATGAAATACGGGTGCGATGTAGGTATATTTTGTTGTGAATGTGTTATTTATTTACGTAAATTAGTAAATTTTTAGGAATATATGACATTATGACATAGTAATTTATGGACTTAACTTATGGGAACGAATACAGAGTGCAACGAAAAAAAAATCTACCAAACCATAATAGAAGGAATTGCGCTATATAACTCGGAAGTATAGGAAATCAAGGACAGGCAAAGTAAAAGAGTCCAAGCATTGGAGATAGATGTACTTAGAAGAAGTAGTAGAATACCTTTAGTTATTACAGTACTAGGACATATTTCTGGATAAAGAAAGTCGTATTATTCTGAGCCACAGTTCTAGACTCCCTTGTAGAGTAAACCTTTAAATATTTAATTTTTTTCTTTCTAAACTTTCTAATGTAGATCTAATGTAGATTCTAGAGAAACGTAATTGTTCCTGTTTTTTTTCTCTCCCTTGGTTCCTTTTCATTACTTGTCCTTAGCTCTCAAAGAAAACTGAACTGAGAGAGAGAGGGATTTGGTTGTGGCCACGGCCGTCTTACAGAATAGATTAATACCTATTACGGCATATGCTTCAAGAATTAGGAAAATCTGGAAAACCTAATCAGAATAGTCGATGGGGGGGGGGCAGAAATTGCAAACATAAATCTGTGATATAAATTTACAATGTTCCCCATTAAGACTTGAACCCTAGACCTTGAGCTTACTAACCTAGTGACTAAGCAACTAAAGCAGTAATCCCCATTTTTTAAATTTAATTTTAATATGTTGCTTGATGAAGAAATAGAGAGAAAACGACAACAAGTAGGGCTCAGAATCAATATACAGTGAGAAAACAAAATACTTACGAGTAACAAGCAGCACAGAACACAGAGCACAGAGCAGCACATAGAACATCCCAGTACTTAGGAATTTAGGAATATATGAAGTATCATCATTTAGATATCTAGGCGTGATAGTAAGTGATAACTATGATATAACAGAAGAAGAGGAAAAAATACATTTTATGGGTTACGTTTTACATTTCACGAGGGAGAGTAACAAACATTAATAATTTAGTTTTCGTATTGGATTTCGAAATCTGGAATTAATAGGAACAAAGTAGGTAAAATACTGTATCGAGTTTCAATATTTTGTATATACACAGTGTGTCCCAAAAGTTCGGAAAAAATTATATCTTTTCTATGGGTGAATATATTGGAAAGCCCTGTAACACGTCAATTTTCTTTTTTAAAAATGCACATTTTCATGTCAAATTTATTGCGAGGTGTTCATTTGTTTTGATGCTGTGACGTCATCAGATTTTGTTGTAAATAGAAACTCAAAGATTTTCTGATGCAAGTAAATTTTTACTCCATTGTTTAGAGAATTCCATTATCTGTCAAACCCGCAAAACAAATGGGGGAACTTTTTTAAAAAAATTCCATCACGTCACGGCATCAAAACAAATTAATTTGACATGAAAATATGCATTTTTAAAAAAGAAAATTGACGTGTTTCAGGGCTTTCAAATATATTCACTCACACGAAAAGATTTTAATTTTATTCTAAACTTTTGGTACACTCTGTATATGCGTGAAATGTCATATAAAAATGGTAAACAACTAAAATATTAAGATGAATTCTAAACACTGTGCGGCGTTATAATAATAATGTAATAATCATTATACATTACTAATAAGTTTTAAGTACAAATTGTTATTGTTTTGTCAAATGCAGTGTAAGTTTTGTTTAAAATATTGATAATTATATGCAAAAATAAGTAAAGTTATTTTTTGTAATTTACTTTAATTCTTGCCTGTAGAAAAGACATTTGTCTAGACACAGGCCTCCAACGAAACACAACATTTTGTTGATTAATTAAATACTTAAACGTACCATGTTTGTCTGTAAAAATGAAAACATAAATATATGTTATCTTCTTTGTAAAAGTATTTTCCTTACCACTGGATTAACATCGAGAGTTTCATACACAGTAGGTTGGTCTCCGCTTGTCTGATTTACGACGTTGTTGATCGCTTGAACGGTTTTACCAGATAACATATCTGATAATGTTGGTAGTGTAGGGGCTGTTGGTGCATTGGTACTAGATTCTACTGCTAATTCGTTAACTTCTACAGCCGACACCGTGTTTTGTATGTCAGCCTAAAATTAAAAGCAAAGCTGTTTTTTGCGTATTTTTTAACTGGAATGATAATCCCTCGCGTTTAATGTAATGTTGTTAGTTGCAATGTACGTTATGTGGTATATTCTGACAATATTGAATTCAACCTAATGAATTGTGGCTGTCAAAAATTACCAATTTTCTCGTGCAGCACTTAACTGTAGTCACCTGCTTTATTAAAATAGTTAATATACACCTTTAAATATAAATTGTTATCCCTTATGACAAATTAATATAATTAGGGCTACAAAATCAATTATAAAATTTACAAATATTTTGTAGGTTTTGTTCCAAACATGTTCATAGAATGCATATCTCCATGTTATATAGGAATAATTTACTTACCGTTTTAATTTGAAAATATCTCTTCAATTCACCTGTATATATGTACATTCAACGGATTTACTCTAATTAATGCTCGGGTAACTACAAAATGTACCCTATAGAATTCTTTCATTAGTCAGCGTTTGCAAATCATATCAAATAATTAAGCAAAAAATCATACTGAGTGTGGTAAAATGTCATTCCTGGATGGCTTGAAAAAATCTTTCTGTTTCGATATCTGTGATGTTGTGATGTTAGAAGATAGGCGAATAGTTTGAAAGTGATATTGAAATATCGAAAAAACATCTGACCGGAAGCACATCCAAGGGATCAAATGGAATCAGATTGATGCTATTATAATATCTGTCTTAAGAGTAGGCTGACCATACGTCCAATTTTCACCGAGACAGTCCTGTTTTTTTCATATGTATTGATCGTCCGGTTTTTTCGCATATATTGCAGGTTTGTCCCGTTTTACGAAAAAATAAAACGCGTTAATGAAACCGCTCAACGATTATTATTTTATTATCCATCACGATTAAAAAAAAAATGATCATAATACATAAAACCCGTTGAGTACACCGAAAGAAATTATGATTAATTGTAGACACTATGAAACCAATGTTAGATAATTGTAAGACACAATTGTAATATGGATTGTGACAAGTTGTACGACAAGATTGTTAAAGACGAATTCAGCAACCCTTCCAATTAATCTTTTTTGTAATAATAATAATTTTGTATGTACATATATCTGTTTACGGAAAAATCCTACAATAGCTAAATTTTTATAATAAAATTTATTAAAAACAATAATTTCTTGCATTCTGGGTGTTCACGAATTATTCTACAATAGTTAACTTTTTTGTTTAAAGAGGTACAAACTTGGTTAAATGGATAAAGTTTAAATACCTTGCAATGCGCATTTTGCGCAATAAATTATAAAACAAAAAAACATCGCGTTGCTAAGATACAAGGGGGGTCATCAAAAACCGCCACAGATAATCTGTTAATCCGGTGTAAGCTTAAGACTGTAAAAGGTATAGTAGAAAACAGCCACAGCATCGCGGTGAAAACTTTTTGTTATTAAATGTTCGATATGCTCGAACATGAAAGCTTCCGGAACTTTTACGATTATTTAATAGCTGTTTTCACACCACATATTTGGGCAGAAAATGCTACTAGTTTTTGTAGAACAACAAATGCCTGCGAATCTTTCCATTCAAAATTCAATTAGGCAGTTACAAGAAAACCCGTGGCCCTTCAAAATTTACCTGTGTAAGCCGTGGCGGTTTTAGTATATGATTTCATGACATGCACTTACGGTGGCTGTTTTTGCCGACTCCGTATACAGCATAACGATTAATTTTTTAAATTGAATATCCTGTATATTTTTAAGTTGCTCTGGTTGCGTGCTATAATTAATTATAAAACAATTTTTCTCTAGGATCGCTAGATCGCTCAATTTAAAAAATTAATCGTCATGCTTGTATCTTAGCAACACGATATTCTTTTGTTTTATAATTTATTGCGTGAACTGCACATTGCAAGGTACTTAAACTTTGTCCATTTAACCATGTTTGTATTTCTTTAAATAAAAAAGTTAACTATTGTAGAATGTTCCCGTGAACACACTGTATATAAACAATTTTATATTCTAAAGGAAATATTCTGTTTGAAAAATATTACCCCTTTCCCGTTTCTTGCCTCAAAGAATTAAAGTCAGCCTACTTAAGAGCAAGAAAAATTGTTACAAGTTTGAAAGAACTAAATTAGCAAATTAAAGCAGTGGTAGTGCAAAAATGATGGCCACCAACAGCTTTTTCCAAAATTAGAAATTTTAATTTAATTTAATTTATTGGTAATGTTACTAAAAGCAAAAATTACATTTTAATATTGAAGAAAATGAACAATTTTATAAAATGGAAAGGAAACAACAAAATTCGTAAATTTGATTTCTTCTAATAATAATAAGACCCACGACTGTTTTCAACATTGAAATCAAGGCTAACATGCAAATTATTCGCAAATTCCAACTGTATAAATTATTTTAAAAAAATATTCACTTACAAGCATTAATTACAGTACTTCCAATGAACCTTTCAGCTTTATACTCCCCGATAGATTCCATCATTTTGCACACTTATCCACTCCAAAAAGCAATTTTCCTAAAATACACTACTACTTAAAATTGCCCTGGCTAGTTTATTGACAATAAATAATTTGTAATATTTTTTAAACACCAGCTTCCATAATATAAGTAGGTATTAATTACAAAAATGTTTGGTATAAGAAAACACTTTGAAGTAACAATATTTTGAACAAAAGCTCCATTTCCTAACCAACATTATCCCAATAAATCTTAAACTGTTGTTGCTATTGTTTCTCACATACATTAATATACAGTGTGGTGATAAAGTTTGGAACAAAATTCATAAAAGCGTTTTATAATGTTTTTAAGAAAATCGCTCGGACAGGTCAATTTTTGTTTTTAAAATACCGTCTTCTGAAGTTAATTTTTTTGGAATGACGTCATTTGTTTTTGCACAATGACGTCATCATAATTTTTTTTTAATGAC
>JAFFZR010001464.1:0-11781 GCA_018397195.1 Lethrus apterus
CATCCAAAAAAAGTTTATAATCGAACTGCGGCGGTCTATAAACACCACCAACAACGAATTTAAAATTATGCCAGGAAACAGACAGCCAGATTTGTTCGCATTCGAACCTGTTACGTTCGCGTTCGAACCTGTTACGTTCAAACGCGAACGTAACAGGTTCGAACGCGAACCTAATAGGTTCGAACGGGAACGTAACAGGTTCGAGCGTGAACCTAAACAGGTTGAGTTAGGTTCGAGCGTGAACCTAAACAGGTTGAGTTAGGTTCGAACGTAAACCTAAGCATGCCGAAAATATGGCCCACCCTAAAATTTGGGGTGTCGAAAATATGGCCCACCCTAAAATTGTGGGTTTTAGGTAAAAACGTAAGTTTCCACTTCCGCTTTTTTTTCCCAGGCTCAACTACCCTATTACCTACTACAGGACAACGACTGTCGGGTCAGCTAGTAGCAAATATTAATGTTGTAGTTGTCAAATGACGACAAATTCTAACAATAGCTGTCGAAAAACTTAATGTCGAAATTTGTAACATTTAATTGTAATATTTTGCTTTAAAAAAAAAAAAACGTGCCGGAAACTACAAAAAGAAATGTTAGGTAAATTGTCAGGTAAATATTTACCTAAAAATTTTCCAAGTCCATAAATATGTCCGTTTTTGGAACATAAAAATCTTGTAAAAAACATAAAATAATAATAATTTAAAAATAATAATAATAAAGCTAGCAAATTGTCAAAAATCAAACATGGCGTCATGGCGCCACATTTAAATTTTCATTAATGACGCGCCACCTGTTTCTCAATTTATCTAATTCTTATATCAAGTCTGGAAAATTGTCATTTTTGTAGAGGAAATTTTCAATATTAAATTAAAATCTTTTCAGGGAAGTCTATTTGGCGCCGCACTCGTTCAACCGTGTTACCAACAACATCCGGAAAATTACAAAACAACGTCAGGTAAGTACTCAATTTTTTTTGTTTTTTTTTTAACATTTTACTGTTTCATGTCGAAACAAATCTGTTGTTTCAGGCCCATTCCCAACGGACTGGAGGGAATCCTGGCATCAAGAAGGTAAGTAATACCCAGTACATAATTAATGCTCTAAATGCGAGCATTTAACCCCCTGCTTGGCGTAAAATTCGCCCTTTTCTAATGCGCGCATATCACGGACGATATCTCACTTCCACTCGCAAGCGAAGCCTTTGAAAACGAACACAATAAATTCGGGTAACCTGTTGTGCTCTCATCAATGATGCAATAAGTTAAATGATGGAGTCGTCCCATTGAGAATACGTAAAGTATGTGTACTGTAACATTTTATTATTGCACAGAAAATTCATGAAAATTTTATCTATTATGTAATTTAATATATTTAATATTATTTGAATATGAAATTTATGTTATCTCTCTGCGATTTGACACAAACATCGTGTATCTTCGATTTTGTTTTTCGTAGACTTCTACTTTACGTTTTGTCCAATTTCCATATAAAATTTTCAGTATTGTTGATATCAACTTGCTGATTTTCACAATTAACCAACCATCTTCAGGATGTTGATGATGACAGTCGTAATAAACATTAGTGAGGAATCTATGAAAGGGGATGCATTTATTATTTTATGGTTTTGTCTAACCAAGTTTATTATTATTTATTATTAAAATTTAAAGTAATTATTTGATTTTTTCTAGGTAATAGTTGCGAAACCGACGATAGTGAACAATACGTCCCCGATTCGGATTACCAACCGTCCAACAGCAACGGTAAGTCTGAATTGAATAAAAATTTGATTTTACAATTTCCTTAATTAAATGCGCATCGTCGTGTGGAAAAAGACGGCCGACGTTATTGGAAAAAATGTGTGTTTTCGGCGCCCTCCGGTTATAATTTTTAATCAGCGTCGACGGCGTCAGCCCCTCAAAGTCAACAGCTAAGTCTGTTTGAACAAGATTTAAAAATTATCGGATTTATTATAGACGGACAGGGGTTTTATTTTCGATAGAGTGATCGCTTTCAATGATCTCATCGAACTGCATTGAAGAAGAAGAAAAAATTTTAAAAAAAGTTAGTTACGTGTAATAATTTATTACACCTAAAAATCGATAAACTAGACTAATAAACAATGTAGAAAATAAAAGCAAATTTGTACGAATTGTCGTAGAAGTTTCCCAGCAGGTTTATATATGACGCAGCATGTCGTACACTCCTGCTGTCATGTTATCCCCTTAACTGCTTTCATCAGTTTCGTCATTACTTTATCTTTCACTTTGTCAAAGGAAATGATTTCATTTTCGTACAAAAACTTAGTTTATTAACATTAATAAACATTTGTGTCTTTGTGATTATTGGATTACTTAAATTTTGTGATTTTTTTAAGAATTGGAAAATTCTGTGAATTGAATTTTCCAATCTTGCTGCATACATTTTCAATTAATTTAATTTTTGTTACGAATTGTCGATCGCGACGCTGAAGAAATATGGCAAGTCTCGTAAAAAAATTGACTTTAGGTTCCTCTGCGGATTTTCGGTTTAAGTTTGAAGTTTCGCAACACAAAGCTGACGTTTTAAAGAGAGCGCCACCCGCCGCGTTCTAAGTCGAGAATATACAAATATTAAATGGATGTTTGGATGTTGAAAGAAGCGCTGACAGGTGATCTGTACGCGCAGCGTGGAACGCGATTGCTACCGCACGGTAGTGCTTAGTTCGCCTGCCGAATGAACTTTAAATGCGCTTGTAATTATTTTTTATTTTTTAATTAATCGGCGCTCAATTGTTACTATTTGAATTGTTTAACTGCGTTTTTCCTAACTTTTTTTAATAATACTTTTTTTTTAAAGGAACCTCAAAATCTTAAAATTTTTGGTTTTAAAAAACTGATAAAGGTCATGGCCTGCTGTTATTCAAAAACAAAAAATCTTTAAATGCGCTTGTAATTATTTTTTATTTTGTAATTAATCGGCGCTCATTTCTTACTATTTGAATTGTTTAACTGCGTTTTTCTTAACTTTTTTTAATAATACTTTTTTTTAAAGGAACCTCAAAATCTTAAAATTTTTGGTTTTAAAAAACTGATAAAGGTCATGGCCTGCTGTTATTCAAAAACAAAAAAATCTTTAAATGCGCTTGCAATTATTTTTTATTTTGTAATTAATCGGCGCTTATTTGTTACTATTTGAATTGTTTAACTGCGTTTTTCTGAACTTTTTTTTAAAGGAACATCAAAATCTCAAAATGTAAAGGTCATGGCCTCCTGTTATTCAAAAACAAAAAAATCACAACATAAAAAGCAGACTTCTCTTTTCCCATCCAATTTCTCAATTACCAACTTCAAGAATTCCACAAAGTTGGGTTGGTGTCCCAATTCCATAGAATCAAAACCAATTTCCTTCAGTTCTTTCCTTTCTTATTCCATATCCATCTTCACTTTTCATTGAACATCTTCTTTTCATATTCTCATACCTTCTTAGTTTCCCATTCTTTCACTTTGTGTGTTCCAACTCCTCAAAGAATAACTCAAAAATTCCACAAATTTTTAAATGTTAACATTTTGGTATTTAAAATTGGTATAATTCACGACCAACCAAATCCAACAAAATGAAAGATTAATACAAACGAACCCAAGTTTTGAGTATGATTTGGGTTCGGTTGGAATTTATGTGATTAAATTTGTCGAGTTCTTTTTCTAAATTAAATTGAGTTGTATTCCAATTCCATAAAAAAATTGGAATAATTCACAACCAACCAAATCCACAAAATGAAAGATTAATTCAAACGAACCCAAGTTTTGAGTATGATTGTTGGGTTCGGTTGGAATTTATGTGATTAAATTTGTTGAGATCTTTTTTTTAATTAAATTGGGTTGTATCCTAATTCCATGCAATAAAAAAGGAATCCACCAATTCTTTCTTTTTTTTTCTCATCCTTTTTCCACTTTTCATTGGACAACTTCTTCTCATATTCTCGTGTTATCTTCTTTTCAGATTTTCATTCTTTCGCTTTGTGCTTTCCAACTCGTCAAATACGAATTTCATTTTCAATTTTCGATTTTCAATTTTCAATTTTCAATTTTCAATTTTCAATTTTCAATTTTCAATTTTCAATTTTCAATTTTCAATTTTCAATTTTCAATTTTCAATTTTCAATTTTCAATTTTCAGTTTTCAGTTTTCAATTTTCAATTTTCAATTTTCAATTTTCAATTTTCAATTTTCAATTTTCAATTTTCAATTTTCAATTTCAAGATATTGTTTTTTAATGACCGACCAAACCCAACAAAATGAAAGATTTGAGTTTGATTTAATGTTGGGTTCGGTTGGAATTTATGTGATTAAATTTGTTGAATTCTTTTTTTAAATTGGGTTGTTGGAATACAATCCAATTCCACAAATTCCATAAAATCAAAACCAATTTCCTAAAAAAAAATTCTTTTTATTGTGTTATTTTCTTCCAAGTTTCCCATTCTTTGTGTTTTCTTCACTTTGTACGCTCCTCAATGAACAATTACTCCTCAGTTCTATTTTATCACAACATCCTTGATTTTACTCATCGACTCCTAAATACTTGCTTTTAGCTCGCATGATATATTTTTCTTTACTGCGTCACATGTCAAAGTATAAAATGTCGCTCCGTCTGGTGATGGTAGGTAGTCGTGCCGACAAAGACCGAAACCTCTCCACGACGCCATTTAACTTACGATTTTTTTCCAGATGTAAAACCGGAAAGCAACATGTCAGAACTGTTACAAAATTTAACAAAAACGTCCTATCAACACACCGGACCGTATGCGGTCGGTGAAAATTTCGAAGGATTATATTCGGGTCCTTACCAACCACAAGGATGTTTTTACACCAACGCTCTGTACAACAGGTCGGTTTGCAATCGTTTTAGTTGCAAGTTTTATGAACTTAAAGGTCGTAGATCGACGTCGCCCGAAAGGAACTCTGCAGATGCGGCGCAGAACGCCGTCCAAGGAATTGGTACGGGTCATTCAAGTCACACTATGACGCACGTTCCAATCAAGCAGGAACCGACCGATCGGGATTTTGATGGTAAGTCTTTTTTTTCAAAATAGATACAGAGTTGTTTTTTAGAAACTAGCGATATCTTAAAGTACGCATTTTCTTAAATGGGGGCCATGTTTGATTTTTACGCCTTTTTACGTCTTCTTTTATTCGATTATCTTGAGTAATCATAGTGGGCTAATTTGATAGATTGGAAGCCATAACTACGACACATTTTCTAATTTTTTCAAAACAAAAAAGAAGCGCATAAGAATAAAATCAGACAATCTGTATATAATATACATATTGTCGCCGAAATATTTTCACATTAAATTGAATGCAAGCATTCATCATTCCCAATATGTGCTGACGAGATTTCAAAGTTGGAAACGACCGTCCCAAAAATGTTCTCATTTTAATTCCATCCATTCCGAACATTCTCGAGTAATTTTACAAATTCGGTTAAAGCAACCGTATAACGCAAACATTGTGCCCGACAAATTAATGTAATCCGTACGGTGGGGTTAATATTAAACGGTTGTTGAATGTACCTTTTAGCGGTGGCCTCGGGTCCCTTTGCGAAGGGTAAAGATATTAATTGAAACTAATCAATATTAATAAAGTTGTATCGTGTAGCTCACTGTAAACAATAATCCTCCCACCCCCTTCATATAATTTACATGATCGTTATCGTTATCGTTATCGTTATAAACGAGATGACGCAATATACAGGGTGCATTTTTTTTATTAAATAAAACATTTGAGACAAAATGTCAGACCTCAAAGTGTCTAACCATAAAATCAAAATTTTCAAAAATTTAAAACGAGGAAAACGAAAAAGGCAACTTATTTAATGGACGAGTAATAAATGTGGATTTTGCATCAAATTATATATGCGACTTTCTTAATTCGTCGTTCATCAAAAAAATGTATTTTATTGCATCACCGCCGCGCACCCATAATTGAATTTCGCTCCTTGTACGCGAGAGGGTCTTACTTCACGTCTCCATCCATTCAAACGAGAACCGAACGTAAAAAGGTTATTTGCACGCGACCTCATCTAATATGTTTACCCCGGGGAGTCGCGACAAGCTATGCAGATTTTAATCGGAGAAGAATCAATTTTGATTTTCTATAAGCAGACGTTAAAAATTAGATCACGTTTGCGGGCTGGGGAGCTTGGGTATGAAATTTCGCCCCAGGAAATTGTATTTACGAAGCGCACATCGCGTTTTTACGATATGGATACGATATGAAAGAACGTACGTGGTTCTTTCATTTAAAAAAAATCTATTCGCAATTAAGAAAATGAAAAAATGGCCACTTTAAGGCCGATAATTTGGTCACTTATCACCATCATTAAAAATTTACAATTCCACAGGAAATTGCAGATACGTCTACGATAGGAATAAAACGTCAAGCGGAAAAAGCGCTTGGAAACAACAAATCCCACACACAGGTAGGTACCGCAAAAAAATCTATACTTACATAAAATAAAATATTATTATATGTACAGTATTGCCACCAGATAAAAATTTGGAGGAAAAACCGCGTGAAACTCCGGAAAATCGCACCACAAATGTGCAAAACCCAAGTAGAAGAGGTTCCTTACAGTTGTGGCAATTTCTCGTGGCTTTACTTGACGCCCCCGACGCCAGCGCCGGTTGCATCGCGTGGACGGGACGAGGAATGGAATTCAAACTTATCGAACCGGAAGAGGTAAATTTTTTTTTCAAATAAAAAGCAATTAAATCCTTAAATTTAGGTTGCACGAAGATGGGGCGCTCAAAAAAACCGACCGGCTATGAATTACGACAAATTGAGTAGATCATTGCGATATTATTACGAAAAAGGCATCATGCAAAAAGTCGCCGGTAAGAAAGAGATCTGTAATATTCGAAATTTAAAAAATTAATTTTAGGAGAAAGATACGTTTACAAATTTGTCTGCGATCCGGATGCGTTGTTCAATATGGCTTACGGTAACCATTTGGACAATTCGTTGAGGAATCAAACGAATTCGCGACCAGAAAATCTAAGCTCGAAACCGGAAGGTCACCATTTGGCCTACACGGAAATGCTCAATTTCTACAATTGTGGTATTGCACACCCTTATCAGCATCTACATCCGTATTTACAAGACACGAAACACACGAGATATCCGTAAATCGCTGTTTGAAGTCCATTATATACGCTACGGAATAAAAAAGTCAGGACGGTTATATTTGAATTATGTACAGTATTAAATGTTAGAATAAAATGTAGATTTATCTCACATATCAATTGCCTTGTTATTTATTAAAATGCAAGATTAAAAATCCTTGATTTTTTCTCCTTTGTGAACGGAGCTTTGTGAGGGCTTAATTTTTTACCTGAAAGTCTAAACATTTACGTAATTTTCAATAAAACAGATTGTAAATCTCATTCGTCTTGTATTTAATTTCATCAGTTTTCTACATTCAAGATATTAAAACGCATAAATATATTTTATCCTTATGTCAGTTTTTGTTGTGAATACGCCTTTACACAGACAATAATTTTCTTTATTAAATATAACCCCATTAACAACTTTAAAGGAAACTGAAATAACTATATGATTGAAATAGTGTGTTAAAACGTGGGAAATCTAATCTAGATATTTAATGAAATTTAAACTACAAATTACATTTAAACAAAATTTTCTAGGGTTTTTAGATTTTTGCAATTGTCACTTGTCAGAAATGTCAAATACGAAGTGTAAATTCGAAAATATTCTAAATAATTATGAAGAAACGTTGGCTTATAAACGATGAAGATAACAGAAAATTCGATGAAAATATAGACATATCATGGAGCAGTTCAGACGACGAAGATCGAACGAATTACAAATCCAGAAAAAAACTAAAATTCGAGGTAACAAATCAAAATCTCAGTAAAACGGCCGTAATTAATCACGATGTTTCTCAAAAGCAAAGAAATTTGGACGAATCCCCAATCTTAGGACACACATCCTTTGAACAACAATCCCCCGTGCTTACAGAAACTAACGAAGGTACCTCCGAAACATCTCCAATCATCGGGAGCAAACCAATCTTAAAACGTGTCTTACACAACCGTAACGTCGATAATCGAACAGAATTTAAATGTTTATCCTCAGGTGCCAAACAACGACACAGAGTCACTTCTCCAGACATATTTGCGACACAATCTACGTACATAATCGACGCTTCCTCCCCGCAAAAGACACAAAAATTCAAAATATCTGAAGCGTCCAACTCGCAAAATTCCGACGTTGAAATTTCACAATTTGAATCGCAAATGTGCGTTATCGAATCGTTTCCTAGTGACAATAGTTCAAAAATTGCGATAAATTCAATCAGTGATGTGCCTTCGGTTTCAGACGGCGAGCCTATTTTGTATTACCATATAGTTCCAAAAAAGAAACGTTTGAAAAAGGGTGGACTGGCCGATCAATTGCAAAAAGCCTTAAAGTTACAACAAACAAACGTTGCTATTTGGAAACACGAATTGTATTTAAATAAAACATCCGAATATGTAATCGATGAGGATTTCATTCACTTGAAAATTTTAAAACAATGGTCGGAGTACGGATCGAATTTATTCGAATGTGTACATGTGAATAACTTTAACAAATGTATCGTATTATTAAATTCAAATCCAACTTGTTGTGAATTCAAACTGTACGAACCTTACAATGTGAAAACTATAAACCACAATGGAAAGCCTGTTGATTGTTATTATAATGTTTCAAAAATATTGTTTGAGTAAAGATTAATTTTTTGTTATACATTTTAGTTACCTGATGCTTTCACATTGGATAGGAATAAATAAATAAAAAAACAAATTAAGATTTTTGGTCGAATTCTATTTGAAGTACTCGCATTTTCGAATAAATTTCATCCCAGTCGACGAAGTGTCCCACCAGAAATCGTTTAATTCGATCGGTGTCTTGATATCCGATTCGTCCATGCACCAATCTTGTGTTATCGAATGCTAATATATCTCCTGAAAAATACGATTGTTTAAACAAACTTGATATATCTTCAAATTATTTTAATGTAATGTTTTTCCGTTTTAGCTTTACATAAATTTGTTTGTTTTTTTCTCTTCTTGTCTTTTCTCAAAACTATTACTTTCAAAAACATATGCATGTGCAAACAATCTTGAAATCCAGAAACATGTTACCAATTAAAATAATTCAAATGAAATGCAAAAACAACCTGGTTGTGTTTTAAATTCCGCTGCGTTTTTGTACAATTCCATCACGAAAATCTTCAGTGCTTTATACCAAGGCTTCACGTCGTTTAAACGAACAGTAAAGTGAGAATCTCTCTGTGGTATCGAATGCCTAATTCGGTGGATGTTTCCTCTAGAATCCAACCTATAATATATATATATATTTTTTTTTTCAACAAGAAATCCCGTACAAATCACCTACGTAATGACGGGTGCTCGGTGTATCTTGTAAAATTTCACGCCGGCTTCTTCTCCAATGTCCGACCAGTTCACCTGAGTTTGGCTCAAAATATCGAAAACGCGTTTGTTTTCAGCGCGTATTTTCTCTGCGACATAAAACGCGTCCGACAGTAAGTTTTCCCCGCCTTTGTTTTCCGTCTGTACGATGCAGTGCAACAAATTCACCTGAAATTAAACGATTACAATTTATGGTCGTGGAAACTGTTTTTTCTTACCCCGGGTTTGTAGTCGTAATAAGGTAGGTCTGTGTGTAATTGTAAGGGATTTGCCAAGTAGGCGACGTTGTTGGTTTCCGCTTTGGCGACGACGTGGAAATCTTCACTGAAATTTTATCCGTAGAGTTTTGCGTTCGATGGTTTGAGGCTTACCCGTAATGAGTTTTTCGAATGAAGGCGATTTTTTCCGATAGTTTTCGACATTCGATCGCGTCTTTTGGGGCGTTTTTTATCAGAACGACGCCGTAAACTGATAGATTTTTTAACCAATCGTATAATGATTCATTTCTGTAACAAACAAATTTGTTATATTTAGCAGTGTTCGATTTAGGGATGACTCAGGGATCTATTTGTGGGCCCTTTTTCTTTATTATTTTTATTAACTATTACATGTGTTAAGGCTCTCTTTATGCAGATGACACTAATACATTAATAATGAATGATGATCCAATAAAAATATAAAATTTAAATATGTAAGTATTATTATTTTTTTTTTTCCACTTGTGTCCTGAGGTAGAAATCTGATAATGTTAATAGATTTCTCACCGAATGTTATTATTATTAATAAATATTAATTAATAAAAATATTTTTGTTTTAATATAAAAGTACGCACAACATTATCATCGACAAGTAACGTCTGACCCCTTTATCGAAATAAACAAATTAAAAATATTTGTTTATTTCGATCATCATGCAATCGCAACTTACTTTGTCATAATGTCCTTATATTCGTAAATTTTCATAACTTCGAAGAATTTTTCTTTATTCCACGTTTTCTTCATCGGAATATACACATTTTCCAAATATTTTTGTTGATTTTCCGCGGAAAAACTTCGATTTTTCAACCAATCGTACGCGTAAGTCGATTCGTGATCGTCGTTCCATTTTATCTTGATTTCTTGTTTGTTTTTAGCCTTAAATATTTGTATAATAACAATAATAATAATTATTGTTTTTACATACCTGTATATTTTTTACTTTAACGTCCAATTTGAAATCGTACCAATTTATAATTCTGGACTGTGAATCCTTGTGAAAGCAATTTTCGCATCTGCAATTGTCCCTCAGCCATATTAAAGGATAGTATTCTGTGTTATCGTTGGATTTTACAATTAGGTTTTCGTTATCTTTGGATACATTTGCCGATAAGCTATACCTTCTTGAGTTGTTTAACTGGGGACGACTGTTGTAGATTTTGTTTAAAATTGTTAGGATGCGTCCGCTACGACTCATCTTTGTTACGATATTGCAACAAGCGCGATGTTTTCGACCTTTTATGACGAAAAATTGGAGAAAACGATTGGTCGACGTATGACATGTTTTGATATTTTTGAATCGTACGTTTTTTCTATCAATTGGGTTTGGTTGTCATAAATCATATTTGCAGTTTTTAATAAAATTTAATTTTTATAACAAAAAAAAAGGTCCAGCTGTGATTGTGGCCCTTATTTGTGGGGACTTCTTATTTATTTAATTTATCGTTAATTTTCCTTTTATTTGCAATTTATTATTTTTTCTTATATTTTTATTGCATTTTTTATTTTTTTCTATTTTTTATATATACAGTGTGGTGATAAAGTTTGGAACAAAATTCATAAAAGCGTTTTATAATGTTTTTAAGAAAATCGCTCGGACAGGTCAATTTTTGTTTTTAAAATGCCGTCTTCTGACGTTAATTTTTTTGGAATGACGTCATTTGTTTTTGCACAATGACGTCATCATAATTTTTTTTAAATGACAACCCCCACTTTTTTCTTCTCTTTTTAATAGACCTTCTTACTACTTAAACGGTGATGTAAAAAAATTGGTACCTCACATAACAATTTTTTTGAATAAATGACACATTTAAATTTTTTCTTTTAAGCAAAAATTTTAATTTTTTGAAGAAAAAATGTTATTTTTTTCAGAAAAGTTCTTATGTAAATAATTAATTCGGTAATCACCACTTAAACATCAAGGAGGTCTATCAAAAGCAAAAGAAAAAAATAAGAGGTGTCATTTAAAGAAATCGAAAATGACGTCATTGCACCTTAAAGCTTCACTCTTCGTCTTAGATACATAAATTACTGTTATTTGCTTTAATTTAGAATGTTTAC
>JAFFZR010001465.1:0-11709 GCA_018397195.1 Lethrus apterus
GATAGAGTTACTAATGCCGAAGTACTGAACCGGATGCAGTAGGAGTGCGAAATAGTTAACACCATAAAAAATAGAAAGCTTCAATATCTGGGCCATATAATGAGAGGACAGAAATACACACTTCTCCAACTGATAGTCCAGGGGAAGATTGGTGGAAAGCGGAGTATTGGCAGACGCCGTGTATCCTGGCTAAAGAACCTTAGGGATTGGTTTGATTGTAGCAATGTTCAGCTGTTCAGAGTTGCAGTCAACAAGGTCCGGATTCCTGTGATGATAGCAAACCTTCGATAGGAGGTGCACTATAAGAAGAAGTTAAGCGGTCTGGAATAAAGAACGGTCCAATTATGTGTGGACCTAGTATGTCAGCCCAAACATTGACACTACCCCGGTATTGTGTATGAGTCTGCAACGTTAAATGTTCATTTTGTGTAGTCCAGTAGCGATAATTTTGTTGATTTGGTTCACCAGTTAACTGAAATCGACACTCATCGCTGAATAAAATCCTAGATAAAATGTTTCGGTCGTCATTTGCCATCTCCATCATTATTTCACAAAACTGCATTCTATTTCCTTTATCCTCCTCGAATATTTTATGGTGCTTTTCGTATTTTTAAGACCGAAATCGCGGATCTTGACTGTTTAAAATTTTCTGAGCAGTAGTAAAATGAATCCACAAATTATTACCTATTTCTCTTAAGGAGACATTTTTGTTCTCTGCAACGCTTAAGAGAACGTCATCTACCTTCTCTCTACTTGCACCAGCTGATACATTCTGACACTTACATTTCTTATTAACGGTGCCGTTGGTCTCAAAGTGCCCAACCATTCTATTCAGGGTCTTCAAATTTAGAATTGGTCGCTCCGGATAGAATCCAGCAAAAGTTGCTTGTATGTCTCTAAAAGACAATCCAGAGTAGTACCATTTAATAAAGTTGTCTTTCTCCTCTTGGCTATAGGAATTCATTTTAAGAATCAGCAAACTTATTTTGTTTGTCAAAACGTGACATGTATTATTGCTATCAGGATTCATGGTTAGTACTATTTATCGGTTCATTCCTAATACTTTTTCTTCAAGTCTAGCAGGACCAAAAGGTGTTAGAAAATAAATAACAAAGTATTTAGATACATTTATTTTGTCTACAACTTTTGTGTTTAACATTTTCATATAAAATAATTAGCGAAGGGAATATTCGCAAATAATTAGTTTTGCATGTAAAATCCCTATGTACGAAAATCCATTCTACACCCGGTATTCAGTAGTGAGGTGTAATTTATATAAATATTTTTTGATGTAATAATTATTTTGTAATCATTTAAATGTTCATTCTTTGTAAATGGTGGTCGTTAGTATAAAATCAAGAATATTTTACTATATGACTTTTAGTCAAGCTTGGAAGAATTATAAGAACATCAAAATCGAGGACTAGACTTTGAACTTTGTAAACTTGGAGGAAAAAGGGGAAAACCCAACGTAACCAAACCCATCTTCCATTTTCCGGTGACGAACTGGTGAGGCCATGCGCTATCCGCTATTGATTTATTTCAAAGGTCCCTTCTTTGAGTCGCCGATAAAAGCACAGTTGCTAACAGTCTTCTTTGTTTCCAATACTACAATCATCAAATATCCTTCTGGCAGAGGTTACAACTTTTAATATTGAAGCTTAGCAGGAAAATAAGGCGTCAGTGTTGATGATCTGGTCAACTAAGCGGCAATAATTATTCCAACAACCATGATCAAGTTTTCTTCAATTAGCTAGTTCGTAATAAGGTGAATAAATTGCATGTTCCCTCCTAGGAAAAGATAGGCATATCTTAACAATGAGTTGAATTTTTTGAAGTTTATTGAATTTTTCAACAGTTAAGTGTCAAGTCAATTTAATTGACTATTCATCATCAATTTAATCAGACTATTCATATACAGCACGTTCCAATTTATATTTACGAAGCCAGTTTGTGCAATTGTAACACAAGATATACGAGACAGTGTGGTAAACGAAATAGCAAAACACCCACAACTACGGGGAGAACGGGGACTAGGCGCAATCACTCTTACCAGCGCAGCGGCGTTAGTTTTACTTTATTAGACTAAAATGGGCGACATCAATCACGTACTGTGCACTTGACAATTAAATCGCATACCTACCGCTTATTACATTTATTTTCACACGTACTGTGGCGCGAGTGCAAACGTGTGTGCCTACACTCTGCAAAAATGTCACACTAGACGAGAGGAAGCAAATTATTATGTGCTCTATTCAGGAAATCCATAAACGACGGAGCTCATTTGTAGGATATTCTTTATAATACAGAAACACTTCAACGGGGCAACTTTAAATGTAACGAACGTATCGCCACAGGTAGCGCCCTAATCATCCGTTCTCCTAGTAGTCGGTTTCTAGACTATCTCGTATATTTTAAGGAGATATATAAATTTTAAATTATTATTATAACTTGTAATGGTACCTAGGTTCATTATTAAGTAAAATATCAACTTGACTAGTACATTATTAAGTAAAATATCAACTTGACTGGAGAGAATTTATCAGTAAAGAACAAACAAATATAAATGCAGACCGGATTTAAACACATTTTATTTTTAATAAACCACTGAAATATACTTTCCACATCAGCGTTTATGTTTAATACAGCGGCATCAGTCATTTAAAAATATATATAATATTGTTGATTGTCATCAGCATAGGAAAGAATATTATAATATTTAACAACAATCCGACATATAAATCGGAAATAATAAAAAACCGTACTAATAGAATACCATCAGACAGATTTATCTCCATAGGAATGTTTTGTATAAAATGACATTACTTCTTATCCGTTAAATGTTTAACATTCATTACCTGAAATGTAACGTAAACTATTTGATACAAAATATACATTTCATTTTGAAATTAATTACAAATTTATGTTTTTGATTGGTCATGTTGAGACAATCAGTGATATCCGGACGACTTTATTATAATTGCAAATGACCATTTGACTTTCTTTTTATATTTCGTTGTGGAAATAGCACTGTTCACGGTTTACCAACACTGTTAAAAGAAAAAGTCGTATGTAAATTTTCCACATGTAGCAAAATAGTTTCTTATGAATGCCAAAGGCGTAGTTGATATAGCTTAATCGATTGGAAATTGCAAGTGTATTATTTAGGTCAACTGCATTAGTCTGTCCTACTTTTTCATTGTTTACATATCAATTTCATTATATTTACTTTCAACAGAATTGTAAAAATTTGTATATGAAATACGTTGTCAAAACATAAATTGATATCAATACTCGTACATCTATCGGTATTGAATTAAACGTAACGTTTCGGAAGAAGTAATAAAATCATGAAATGATTTTGTGACTCCAGGTGATTATTTATTTAGGACTATTACTAACTTCGGATTTCCAAAAAAAAGTAGTGGCATAATTGAAAAATATGACTAGTTTTATTGTATAGGTTTTAAAACAAATTGTTGGTGAAGTAAAAACATTTGGTAATGTATACAAATAATCGTAAAGTCAACAAATTGTTCACAAACTTTTAAATGCTCATGTAAATTCTGACAATTCATTTTCACATAAGCCGGATTTATAATGATGGTTCGTGATAAATTTCGAACGTGTCTCTTAAATCTGAAATTATACAACTTCTTTCTGTTCCCTATCTCTTTCGGTCTCTAAAACGTCGTAACTTGCAGACTTACGCAGATCATCATTTGCCGCATCACCTCATTCTCTTTTCTTCTTCGCAACAAATGCCCGCTTCAGGCCTTTCCGCTCCATCGGCTGTTTGTATATCGGACTTGTGTCTGTTTATTGGATTTCTTCGTTCATAATCCTTTCATCTCGAAACACTTTCACTTGTCCGGTAGTTTAAATATTTCCACTGGTATTATGTTATATGTTTTGCTGCATTAATTGTCCACATTTCGCATCCGTAGAAGAGCTTCTCATCTTACCGAATTTTAATACTCTCATTCGCCTTATCGCTCCTAAGTATTTGAGCTTGTTTGCCTGTTTGACATTTGCATTCTCATGTACAGTATGTCCCCGGATCGAGTTTACAAGAGAAAAAAAAATATCTTTGATTTTGCTTGAGTTGAAACACCCATTTATGTTATCAAAACCTCAATAGTCTAGTCTAGTCTGTACTCTTAAAATAATTTTGTTTGCAATTATTTATTAATTAATTAATTTTAATTTCATAAATCTGTTTAGATAGCAGGTGTTACCTGTTGACAATTAATTAAATGTCAGAAATAAAACAAAATATTGAATGAACAAGTTTTATTTTTGATTTTACATAAAAAATCATAATAAATCCAAAATATCACAACGAAAGCTTTAACAAAAAAAAAAAAAACAAGAAAAAAACGTTTTTAGGATATCAGACATAAAACTATTCTATGGTACTCCCACCATTATCTGCACATAATTCGGCTCTGAGGCGTAATTCTTTTCCAAATTTCCTCAATTGATAATCCTGCTACAGCGTTTCTTATTCGGTTTTTTAGTTCTTCGGCATTGTTGGGCAAGTCCTGTACAGAATCTGTTTTAGGCGGTCCCGTAAATGAAAATCCAAAATTGTTAAATCGGGACATCGGGGAGGCTATAAAACTGGACAATTTCCTCCAATCCAGTTTTCAGTAAACTCCCTACTCAGCGAGTTAGTGAGCATCCGAGTGCAGTGTGTCGGACAGCCATCCTGCTGAAAGTACATTGTTTGCGGATACTCTCTTGGTATGTTCTATGTTGCTATACATTGTTGTCAAAAAAGTATGGTCTTATTATACGATAGTATGAAATGGCACACCTAATATTAACTTTATCATAAATATTGTGGGTGTTCCATTAGGCGAAAACGTTGACTCGTCGGAAAACATGATGTAACGATGAACAATTCGATTATTTGTCATAATTTCGCCACCCATCCATAGACAAAAATAAAGTCGTTTTGCACCATCTCCTGGCTCAAAAGCGCGGTTTATAAGCCTGTAAGCATGAAACTTATAGTCATTTAGAATTGTTTGTTTGTAAGACTTTTTCATTCCTGTCTGGAGCGACCTTCTTCTAAAAGAAATTTTGGCTTGTTTTTCTACAGTGTCTAAAACTACGAGAATTGCAGCATGCAGCATCATCTTCGTCGTGAGGTCTTTTCTTTTTCTTCGTCGTCACTGAGCCTATTTCTAAAAACTTTTTCACAAGCTTTTAAGCACCCATGCGCGAGACAAACGTTTTCAAATTTTAGATTAAATTTTCTAATTACGTTACAGAAACTTTCGTCAAACGTTCCATAACACTGTATTAAATAAATGCGTTGTTCTAAAGTCAAAATTTTGTACTTATTTACGATTACGAGTTCTGACATTTCAGTTGTTTGCCGCTAGACAACAATTACTATGTAGTAATCAAATTAAAAAAAAAAACAAAATTATACAAAGTCCAAAAAATTGACAAAAATTGTTATTTTAAGAGTACAAAGTAGTCGCAAGTTTTGATAACAAATGGGGTTTCAATATGAAATATTTTTTTCCCTCTTGTAAACTCGATCCGGGGACAAACAAAGGGAAACTGTCAACGAGGTGTATTATTATATATTCTGTTTTAGACATATTTATTATCAACCTGATATTTCTGTTAATAAACTCTTTGGGGCATACCATGTCCTAGACATCGACAAAGCTGAAACAGGGTTGATATATGTAGCAATTCTTCCATAAATAAATATTTACATTACAGGGTACAGTTCGCTGCCCAGTCTCATTTAGTTAGGCCTAAAGTTAATATTTCCTCTTTTAGAGCTTGTAACTACACATTTTTTCTGTTTGGTTTGTTAAGTACTTGAATAAATTAATAGGTTTCTGGCATTAAGTTTTGGGTCTATTGTTTATCGTTAAAATATCGAGGTTTTCTTATGTAACCTTAGTGAACTTTTATGTTTAAAATGTGGTTGATGATTTATAGTTCTTAATTTTTTCGCGACAATGCAATGGCGAAGTCAAACATACCGAGGAGAGTGTTTCATTAATTTTGTGGTCAGCACTTTACCTAGGGGTAATAAGTTTGAATATAGGAAGCCAATGTTATTTATGAGTAGTGTGAGGACATTTTACGGACTGCGCAGTCGACCAAATGAGTGACTACTTGGTCACTTGCGAATCATTGTCAATGCGTTTGACTGCCACTGCACAAGGTACAGTGTGATCGAAAAAAAAAATTAGTCAAAGTAAGCCATGAACAAAAATCGGCATGTCTTTACTTAAACCACTATTCATAGAAAATATAACAAGATAGAAAGTCCACTTGCATTGGCCAACTGAAACCTTTTCCTTGTTCCAAACCATTGTTATTCTCCAGTCGGGTAGAGGTGCTGATTCACCATGTATCATCTTTTTTTACGTAGACGAATTAAAGAATTATACTGATTATAACATCGTTGTCATAAATAAAATTTGAAATTTATGACATATTTAAATAAGTTTTCATGTCTTTTCGTGTTCTCTAATAGCGTTTCTTTCAATATTCTTTAATATCGTTCCGGAAATATATGGAGCAGAGGAAAAGTGTAAAGAATTTTTGTAGAACTAAAAAAGGCAACACGAATAGAATAAAATAAAATCTAATGTGATGATTTTTAAAACGAAATACCAATAATTTAAAATACACAAATATGAAATGTATATAAATTGAATCGAAGCAAGCTTTAATATTTTAATATTCTCCAAGGCGTGCAGATGGTTTATAACATTTCTTAGAGAGAGTCCATTCTTTCTAGTAGGTTATATTATCTATGCTGGTTATATTATTTCTTAATGTCAAAAACGTTGTCTAAATAAAACAAATCTTTTCTTTTAAGATTCTATTTTAGAAATGGAAATAAAACAGAAAACGGTGAACGGCAATATTCTTAAGTTGTCTGTGATGAATACTTTCAGGAGCATTTTCCTACTGAAGCAGCTGGATATTCTTACGACGATATTTACCAAGTTGTAAAAAAAGTGGAATTATTTAGAGAAGAGGGGTGTGTTGACAGAAAAACTAGTGTTCAGCATGCTGAATTAGTTCAATATGCCGAATGTTTGGAGTTTGAGTCAGGCAATGATTCTACGGGATGTTGTGCATACAAAGGTAACATCAATTTCCAATATACAATCCTTTAAGAAGCCTCTTTATGCTCTTCTAGGGCATCAGAGAATGTATTAAATCATATAATTTTAGGTCTGACAAAGGAGGAAATTTGGCATTTATAACAATTGCTGGAGAAGGTGCCGCTTTGAAAAATCAAAAAGAAGCCCTAGCATTTGCGGTTTTGCAAAGGGCGTTCGGTATGGGTTCACTTGGAAAATAATTTTCTTTTCCGTACATAACGAATAAAAGAGAGTGCGAAAAACGTGGAATTTATGCATCACATTTCAATTTTCCAACAGTTATTACTCACTTTACCCTTGCATCATGTGCACATCCAGGAAAACCAGCATAAATTTAAGTAAAAATTTTATTGACTGTGATAACGGTCAATGTTGCTTTAGAGGTACCTTTAGATTGATATGTGTACTGTCTATTGTCCCTATAACACCTAGAAAAAATAAGTACCTATATAAAATAAATTTCTTAATTTGAATTCATCAACTGTACTACCCGGATATGTGTGGAATCAACAACACCAAATCTGTCTGCTATAGGCATCAAAAAATCACCATTTGACAAATACCACAATGTAATTAATAGGCCTTTCTCAGGATTCACAGGATAGTTTCCTCCACGACATTTTTTTTTTTTTTTTAATTATACAAGCACTGTCGTTTTCTATTAATGTCCTCATCAACGAATGAAATGTCTTCTTCTTCTTCCGAAATAATTGGAAAAATGTTATTTCCTGATACTTGTCTAGCCAGTCATTGTGATTTAACACAGGATGAAAATAGTTTTCTCTAAGTTTTAGTATTTTATTTTTCTTAGCATTGGAAAAATGTAAAAAACGTAACACTTCTACCAAATCAAAATCGAGCATAATATTGTGGAATATTACCGCCAATAACATTTTCACTAAAAAAACTGACAAATAACATAACCTTAAATCTTGACGCCGGGCACAATTTCACTACCCGTTTTATAAATCTGTGACGTCACGATGACTACATATGCGGTTTTTACAGGAAGTAGGCTTTTTACGTTGCTACGGTTGATATATAAACAAACAAAAAGTTTTATTTTCAACTTCAAACGGAAATTTTATTAAAATATGCCTCCCCGACGAGACCCAGCATATATCGCCCGATGTAAGTGATTTCAACTATTTATAAAACAATTTAATAATTGCATTTTGTATACAGTTAAAAGAATATTTAGAAGAATTGTATTAAAAGAAATTAGGAGGACTAGAGCAGTCATTGCTTACAATGAACGGCAGCTCTTGGTAAGTATTCATCAGACTTTTACTTTTTTTCATGATTATGATTTACAGATACTACAGGAGCATTTAAATACATTGGCGGAAATGCCTCCCAGAAATGTTGATATCGCCCGATGTAAGTATTTCCAACTATTTATAAAACAATTTAATAATTGCATTTTGTATACAGTTAAAAGAATAAGTAAAAGAATTGTATTAAGAGAAATTAGGAGGACGAGAGCTGTCATTCGTTACAATGAACGGCAGCTCTTGGTAAGTATTCATCAGACTTACTTTTTTTCATGATTATGATTTACAGAAACTGCAGGAGGAATTAAATACATTGGCGGAAATGCCAAATTGAAGAAGCTATTTAAATGTAAATTTTTATTAAATAGCCTATTGTTGCGTTGTTAAATATACCATTGTGTTATTATTAAATATTATTATTAATGTATTATAGATTTTTATTTGTAATTTTATTACATTGACATTTAACATATTTAACGAATTTCGGTAATTTTATTCTTCATATTTACGGTCGTAGATAAAACAGTGTACGCAACACGTGCGTAAAGTGTCATTAAAAAACTCGTATACTCGCATACTCGTTTCAAAATGAACCACTTCACGCACTTGTAGCGTAAACTACTATTATTAAACATTACCATTTTCTTTCTCTTCAGATTTTGTCGGTCTAAGTTTGTAATGTTCATTTATATGCTAATGCAAAACAGCGAAGAAAAAAGAATAGTATATTGTTTAAATTCACCATTACCATCCGCAATCATGTTAGTCACAATTAATCGACAATATATTAATAACTAATTTATTTATAAAAAAAAAAAAAATGAGATGAGATACAATTTCGTAAAGTTTTTTAATTTGTGAAAATTATAAAAGCTATTAAATGAAGTGAACGTTATCACCATATAATTTAGACGTGGGTCGCTGTGCAGTCGACAATGCCCATTTCATCAATCATGTAGGGCAGTTGCGTAGCTAAAGGATTACTATGTGGAGGTGGAGGTCCTTTGATACGCGGACGAGGTGTTGACAATGAAACCTAAACATCACTAAATACTTGTGATAAACATACCACACCCAAATGTGTTTATTTCATTTGGTGCACAGGCCATTCATATCGATTTCAGCTTCATTAGATCCTAATTGGGATGCACATACTTACATGTTTTTATGTCATTATTGATGCAAGAAATGTACATGCAGGTTGAAGTATATATTATCATGCATCTAGACCTAAACTTGTGAAAATATTTTTTTTATAGCCATCTTGGGAATTTTATATTTTTCAAACTGATGCGTTAGTCAAGCAAACATATTTGTTATTAACAATTCAACTTGCATATATTTTTAATTAATACATTGTTAAAGATTTTTCTTACATAATAAGCAATCTAATTTGTTGCGAAAATAACGGCGGAAGCAATTCTTTCGACTAATATAAATTACATTTAATGTTCATGCCATACATTTAAATCCTGCAAGGATAAGCCGTGATTTAGCGTGACTTTGCTAATGTTACTAAGAGGCGCCAATTTCTTTAAGTTACTTCTGGTTTATCACCGTCTTTACATTGCAAAGCGTCTATTTCAGCTTCTTGTTCGTCTTCCTCAGTGATGTCGTGTATGGTGTTTAAAAGTTCGGAATTTTCGCCAGGCGTATCCCATTCTAACTCGCCTGCACTATCTATGACATTTTCCCCTCGTATTATGATTTTATACATTATTTTTATACATACCTCGAAAACTGATTCTCTTCTCTTTTTTATCGTTTCTTTTCAATTGGGACATTTCTTCGTGTGGCTTTTCCACTTGCACAGGAACGTGCATGTCACCATTCGTATTTTGCTGTTCTGTGACGGTTTCGCGGTGTCGTTAGCCTAAATTAAAATACTGCAAACTTTTAGTCACTATTTTAAATGTAGCTTTACCTTATCCAAAATTTTTGCAGCTTGTTCTTTAGACCAAAGAATGCTGGCGTCTGTTTCTAATTCCTTCCTTCGCCTATATTGTTTATCGTTTCTGTATAATTCGTACGCACAACAAATTATCACGACTTCAAATAATACTGATAACGTAATCACGACGACTTCTACCATCTTCCTCGACTGAAGTCGTCGCATACATGGATTTGTATTGTCTTTTCCCTACAATTACCTTGCTTAAAATCCAATAATACCCTATTGATCGTATATACCGGGTGTTCAAAAATTATTAAGATGAGAACCGTAGGCAACCAAATATACAGATTGGTATATGCTGACAAATAAATCCCTAGACGTTATTTTATTACTCACATTGAAATAAAAGCATCTTCCTCAGAAGTAAATACAATTTTTTTTTAACTAAAACTGAAAGGTAAACGTATTATGTAACTGAAACAGAATGTATTGACAGTCTTACCTTAATTTTAATCGAATATTGACAAGACGAAAAACCGTATGTCATAACCAAATGACATAAAAGATAAGGCAATTTATTTTTTACCAACTTAAATTTCGAATGTGTATATTTGGTTGCTTACGGTCATCTTAATCATTTTTGAACACCCTGTACTTGACTTATGTTTAAATTGGTTGGTCCTGTTGGAATTTTATGAGGAATGTCGAAATAAGGACTGCATTGGACGCTACGAACGCCGTGCGAATTGGACACGTTTACTTTTTCCGCTCCGGTTTTTGTAAACAACATGTATTCCTCCAATAGCTTCATAACGTGTTCGTTGACTTCGATAAAAATATCTAAAATAATATTATACAATTGTTGTTAAAAAAAAAAAAAAAATGAATACGGACTAGATAAACAGCCGCTGTATCCTTTGTATATGGCAAATCTTGGGTCGGTGGTGTTGTGTCCGCCAATTTGTACTTCATTTGCACCCATTTCCGGCACATTTGTAAACGTCTGCGCGGGGATTTGAATCATTGGTATTAATTCACGATCAACGAGGAGTTCCGATTCGTTTTTATCGTGACGATAATAAACCGAATGACGAGCTCCATTTATGAAACTTCTTCTGGACGGTGGTCGCAAAAACTGCACCCTCTCTATCTTCCTGAACGATGAGGAAACCTTCAGGGCTTAATCCGACTGAAAATAATTTTGAAAAATTTAAACAGACATTTATTTATCTAGGTACATACTTATTTTCTGTTTGTAGTAACAAAAGTACGGTATTTTTCTGTCGGACGTCCATACTCGAAAACGCAAGTTGTACTTTTATATGATCGACAGAACCATTCAACACATATTCCCTCCACAAAATCGATTCACCGCTAAAATCAGCAC
>JAFFZR010001466.1:0-11665 GCA_018397195.1 Lethrus apterus
AATTGACGTTTGTCAAAAATGTTCAATAGGAAAGTGCTCCTGAAATTCTTCGTAACAGGCAACGTAAGAATATTGCCATTTAACGTTTCCTGTTTTATTTCCATTTCAAAAATAGAATTCTAAAGAAAATCTTTGATTTGTTTGGACAACATTTTTGACAAACGTCAATTTGACATTAAGAAATAAATAGTGGTTTAAGTAAAGACATGCCGATTTTTGTTCATGGCTTACTTTGACTAATTTTTTTTCGATCTCACTGTATTATGATTTTTTACTTTGACACTTGTCTTTTGTTTGACATTAGTATAAAAACATAATGGCTGGTGTAGTAAATAATTAAACAAATAACGATATTTTAAATTTATTTAACATACATAGAGAATGTGGGAAAGTAGTGGATAGAACATGTCGTACTTTAGCGAAAGGTATGCAAATTTGCCAACAATGACGAAGAAAAAATTTAGAAAGTTGGAATCAAATTTTCTGCTTTTCGGAAAAGCTGCTAATTGCAGAAGCGCAGAGAATTTGATTCCGGTTTTCTAAATTTTTCCATCGTCATTGCTGGCAAATATGGATATCTTTCGTTAAAAGCACGACATGTTCTGTCCACTACTCTCCCACGTTCTCCATGTATGTAAAATAAATTTAAAATATCTTTATTTGTGTAATTATTTACTACACCAGCCATTATGTCTTTATACTAATGTCAAACAAAAGACAAGTGTCAAAGTAAACAATCATAATACTTAATTATAATGACATCCAAGGCTGTCTAAGATCACTAAACAAGGCATAAACGGCATTCTTAGGGGAATTATTTACAAAACTGCTTATAACTCAAAAACTATTAGAAAAAATGGGTTCCGGTACAACCGGAAGTGATACGAAAGCGCCAATAATTTATAATAAGAGATCAGTTGGTGTAGCTTATGATTCCAAGTTATTAGAGTTGATATATTTCTGGAACACGGAAAAGTTCTAACGAACCACTTTCGTGAATGACCCTGTACATTTCCAAAAATTGATAAATCTGTGAATTCGAAAAATTGTACAAATATATGTATTCGGCATCCGTCTCAGCCTGCCACCATGCTTGTACTCGTTTCTGAACTATTATAGTGATACAGTTATATAATTACATTTTTATTTGATATAAGAAATATTTATTATCATACATACATTTTATAAAAATACATACCTAGAAAAAAGTTATCGTGAAATTATATAAATATAAAAAATAATGTGGTTGTGTTTTTAATAATTTCGTATCCAACTTATCTACGCGATACGTATCTTTTTAAATTTCGTCTCGTCCAAACAATGCACAAAAAGCGGGTTTTAGTTCATCCTTTTAGTGCATCTGACTGGAAAATGGAAGCGCGGTGTCTGCTCTTTGAAAAGGATAATGGACCCGAATATTTGTACATATCTTACTTACCTGTTTGTAACTGTATACCGAGAGGAAAAATGGCCGACCACTCCCGCCCGTGTCTCTGCATGTAAACTAATCCGTAACATTTTTCATCCAAGCAGTTTATCGTTTTTGATCGAATTCTTAAATTTCCAACGTTAGCAGTCTTGAATTACTTTTAGTTTTGGGAAAAAATGGATTTTTTTTCTGTTCGAAAAAACTAAAATACAAATTAGTTACGTATATTTGAATAAATCCCATCACAATAAATATGGTTAGTCGAATACCTCAAGGATTTATCCAATTAAATGCAGTTAAAGTAGGAAAAAAAATTGGGACCGTCCGATCCGAACGTAATAAAACTGTCAAGGCGGCTCGAAGGCAAAACAGTCGCAATGTGTAGCGTTCCAAATGCCTGAGCGTTTCGCATTGCACCTGACGAAATTCCGTGCCGAGAACGGGACAATTAAATCAAAGTGTCCGGTGCGTCGGTGTTAAAAACGAACTGTGTGCCACCAAACCGATCGCCTTTTGTCCTCGGCGGACCCGTTCCTCAACTTTTTCGTAATTTATGTCGCGGCGTCATTCTTCGTCTTTATCTTTTTCCACGTCGGTGCATAATTTTTGTTCTTCGTCGTTTTGTTCCTTTCTTCGACGTCATTTTTTTGTTTTTGGTTATTTTTGTTTCGTGAACGCGATCCATTATTCGTTTGCTGCGACAAAGAGAGGGTTGGCACATCATTTATTAAACCTTCAATAACATTATTTGATATAAAATGTAACGGAATTAATGCATTATAATAATAGTTTACGTAGCATTATTTTGCCAATAACTTCAAAAATGATGGTTCGTCTCCTTTATCCTTCAAAATCGCGCAGCGCAGTTGTACGGCGAGGGGTAGAGTTTTTCGTCTCGATTTTCGCCGCAGGATGTCGATGTTGCTCCGTCGGAGGCCTTTGTGTACATGTCAAGAGGTTTAACCGTAACGCCGATCGTAAACCATCTTTATTATTATTATGCAGGGTGACAATTGAAAGTTGTCGCTTTCGTATGGGAAAATTGCACTTGTTGTTTAATCACCTTTCAAAAATCGAATCAAATAATTTTCGTCTACGAATACGAAAGTTAAGAAAAACGGCCGATCTTAATGGTCGAAAATCTCATAAGTCATGTGAAATACGGTATCATGGCATATTGATTTGTAGGTCCTATTCTGCCAAAGAAAAATAGCCAAAGTTGTTCAAACTCGATGAGGAGTGATTCGATGATCCCCTGTCTACAATGTAGATATAAAATAATTTTTCAAATAAAAAAAAAATTTTCAAATTTCTTAAATTTCAACTTCTGGGCGATTTTTTTTCTTTCCGGATCCATATATTTTGAATAAATTTGATACTGACAGCCTCCATAATGTGATGTCTATATGGGTGTGTTTAGAATCCAATACTTTTGAGCTAACTGTATAATCTTCCTGGTTTGAAAGATGTGGAAACGCGTTCCACTTGAAAACTTCTTCTATTAGAAGTTTGGAACCCCTACGTTGAGTAACAAAGATCAAATATTCCCTTTTTAAAATAATGTCAACATCACTTTTATATAGGTATACAAATATTTATTTACAATATGTACATACAACATATTATGAAGGTTTTGAACATTATTATGAAGGTTTTCTTACACCTTCAAAAAACTTGACAAACTGAAATTATGTTGTTTGTCAGTTGAGATTCATTAAGAACTCATGCACTGAAAACTTGTTGTTTACAAGCTGAAATACATTAGTGAACTGAGTTATGTTTGAAATTCACTCTATAAAGAAAATTTGAAATAGGGCGTGTAAAATGCACCCACTACAATTTAATACACTGCTATTGGTCACAGGCGGGAAAAAACAGGCTACAAAGGGTTCTCCGAAAGAACCGATAGCAGTGTATTGTCTATTGTATATTTAGGCCTTTTACGGCCGTTGGGAAACATAAGAAATGTAAACACTCTAAATGCTATACAATGAATTATAAGATCACCAAAACGTGATTTGCCAAATGGTAATAAACATTAAACATATACAAAGAAAAGAAATTACATACAAAAAATATATGCGACTAACAAACAAAAATAAAAGGAACACAATATGAAATTGTAAACAAAAGATAATAAAATGTCTTTAACACTAACCTTATCGAAGTTTTGAACCTGTTGTTCAAGTGTGGACAAATAATCTTTTTTTCAGTATGAAAGCAACATGTGCTTTATTAAACTTAATTTGCCATGATTGACATTTTAAGTTCTTTTTTAGATTTTTGAGTAGACTTTTACTCTTAACAGATCGATACCAAATTATATGGCATAGTCTGTCAGTTGTTAGAAACTTGTTGCAAAAGGGTGTGTTATGTTTCATAACTCTTTAGTCATCACCTCATCACACTGTTTAGTAGTATAATTTCCGCATTTTTTCGAATTGTCCCAAACTTTTCTTAGTAAAAACAGCCAGTTCATAGATTAACTGTCATAATTTTGAATAGTGTAAAATAATAATAATAATAATAATTTGTCTACTTGAAGACTAGTCCGAATTAAGACCTCAGCTTTTAATTAACCAGTAAAAGAAAAAAAAACGCATCGAGTACAACATACAGGAAACTACACAACTGCGATAAACAGATAAACAGATTTTTTTTAACCCTCTCATACTCATAATTGTGGCCGACTTAGCCACTTCGGATTTTGTCTTTTTTTGCTCGCGTCGATTATCGGCGGTTTCTTTTTAAGCGAAAGGAGGACTGGTGTCATAAAATTTGTACGAAAGTATCTTAATAATATATTGGCGGTGTCAAAGCCAGGCACGCGATCGTCTTTACGAGCTTTAATGAACAATAAGGGCGGACCAAAGTGGTCGGTTCGTTTGATTCCCGTCGACCCTTGGGCGTACCAACGATCTAAATTCAACGCACACAAACACGACGTCTTCGTCGTTTAATTGATTCGAACAAATATCGTTAAAAAATTGAGCCTGATTAGTAATATGGGAGTGTCGATGTAATAAATGGTTTTATCTTCGTGCGCAATACGTAGGTTGATTAATTATTAAAATCCTAATTGACTAAATTGAACTATTCTTACAAGACAAAGTTGATACTGATGTAATTTCATGAGTATGAGGTAATTAATTTTATGTAATAATCCATCGTATCGGAACGGAATTGGTAACATCATGTGAACTGGTAAACGTACGCTAAGATCCATCCACGTCCCACGTAACGTAATTTCATCCTATTATTTAGAAGGAAAGCATAAATCACACCGTTGGGCATCGTCTGCAAAAGGCACCGGCACACAATAACGATAGCCTTCGCGTGTTTCTCGCCGATGTCCGACACCGCAACTGAAAATGGCAAATTATTAGTATTGACCATTCTCATTCCGGGTCCCATATCGTCATATGCTCGAAGGAAAATTCGATACCGGTTCGGCATAAACTGGGATAGAAATATTTTTGCCATTTTAGAGTAGTCACAATTTATGTGATAAGATAAAGTTTGAATTATTGTTCCGAAAACAATCTGTGGAGTTGATTCGAACTTGGTTCGTTTTCCAAAGTAAGTTACCCTAAACCCTAAAAGTACATTCATAACTACTTTCTGAATAAAAATACTAAATAGTTGATTCTAGGAGAACAATATACAAATGGAACGGTTGGCCAGAGTAAACCGTATTTGGAGCGATTTTAATGATTGCATTTCGCAGAAAAAAACTTACTACTCACACGCACCCATTTTGAAACCTCGTGCGTAATAATTGAAACGTTATTATTGAAGAATCGGTCTGCTTTAGTCACGGCCCCGCGGTACGCGAAGTGTATGATTGAGTTATCAAGTCGTATCGGAGTGATTAGTCATAGTCTCAGCCCCGCGTACGCATGACATTTAATTTGACACACTAGACGCGTTACACGGTACATGAAATCAAATCACTGCTTCACTGTAATTACAAACTGATTTATCGGAGATTTTTCTGTACGGGGACTTCGAGAGTCTGCTTACGAACAGCGCCAGTCGTTTTTCTTAATGAATAAATCAAATGTCGAGACACAGGTTAGAAAGGATTTTAATGTTTTGTTTTTATTTTTAAATAGTTCAGATGTCAGTATTTTTAAATCTTTGATTAAATAAAATTAGACACGATTTATTTTAAAGCTTATCTGTTTTATAATTTATATATTCAACACCCTGCTTGCTTAAAAGTTAATTACTCAAGAAATATTCGGTGGAATAAAATTTTCCATGATGAAACAAGACGTCATGCTACAGAACGGCGGTTTTTCGTTCTCAAGCGTAAGCTACGGAAACAATGGAATAAGTGTTTTGTATAAAATTTTTTAAATTGAATCACTAAAATATGCAGATTTTGCATCTTTTGTTGATCGTCTTTTACGTTAATATGAACCGTAAATTGCAAGGCAAGGATTAAACTATAACACTTTATTATTATTATTATTAATATTAAGTCACGCGGGCAAATTCAAAGAAGAATCCGCAATCTGCACTTAGAGGCTCGCCCAATAGCATCATAAATATTATAAATTATTATTATTTTTAATGTTTTGAAAATTAATTATCATACCAAATTATTATTAAGTGGCTCTTGATCGTACAAATATAATAAATACATATTGACTGAAAACATGAAACTAACCACTCAAAAGTAATAGATGCGAACGCTACAATTGAATTATAGAGAAAATCCGCGCGCGGTACATTTAATGTTGCCCGTACATATTATACTGCTTCCTGCAAGTCGACGAAACAAAACGTAAATGCAGTTATTTATTCGGATTTTGAATTATTTAAATACACGTTTGCGCCGTACAAAACGTATCTCTTTTACTTTTTCGGATAAATTCGTCAGTCAACGTATCGACGTATAAATTGAACCGTTCGAATTTAATTATCGACAGAGATTACCATAAACCGGCTTATAGTCGACCGCGACGTTTCGAAGACAACGGAATTGTATTTATAAATAATAAATAATAATTAATGCGCTCGGCTCCGCACAAAATGTTTCGTAAGATATCACTCGCAACCTATCTGAAAATTGCGGTACACATAATTTGTAATTTTACCACATAAGCAACCTCGAACCGACCCTGCGTCCAATAAACGAGACATCTGCGGAAACGGCGAAAAACGTGTCCGTAATGATCATGTCGAACCGCATGCGATGATGCGATCGGTGTCCATCGAAGCGAAATGATCCCCTGCGAAAACGGGGTTGAATTCTCCCCATAAAATTCAACGACGATGAGTTCATTTGTACGTCGCGAGTCGCTCCACTGATGCACGAAATAACTTTGGGGAATTTCTCTCGAGTTATTAAGGTTGGAATAACGTTGTCAGTTTTGATTCCACGCCAATTCGTCGAGTTTGAACAATTTTGAATTTATTGCACGTAGCCGAGGTACAGACGCAAAAATGTGTATTTTTAAGGACGAATTGAAATTGTTTGTAGAACAACATCAAGTAACGTGGGACGTGTCGCGGTCAATTTGATGATAAAAGCTAAATAAGTACAAAGAGCCACTATGGAACAAATTTATTCAATTTTGTCAAAAAAATTCGCAAACAGATTTTTATTAAATATATCGCACAATGGATAGAGTAATTAGTGTTAAGTTTTTTTGAAAAAACATATACTCCCGGATATTTCCTATTAAAAAGTTCAATTTCATAGCGATATGATACTTCACCGATACCGTAGCATTTCACTAAATAAATTCTTTGCTTTAGAGACAACATAATTCAAACATTGACTAACAATTAGTTGACATGAAATCAATCATTTGAGTAAATTCTCAGTTGCATTTGTTTTCATTAGACAACTGCGATAAACACGTTGGCAAAATTTATACCTATTACTTATTTATCTTAATAAAGATAAAAAATCAACTTTGAGATGCAACGTTCAGATTAGATATGTGAGCTTCTATTGAAATTTCAAACATCTTTTCCCAGTAATACTTATACATACTTTCCTTTCAAATAAAAGGTGAAAGAAAAAATAAATTTCAGAAAGCTTGGTTCATTATTTAACTGGCCCATACATATTTTTGACTGCTATACCCACTAACTTTCATTGGTCTACTAATTAGTCGTGATTACCGTTCATCTTCATATATATTCTTTTTTTTTGTTTTTGGAGCAATAAAGGAAATTTGTTATTATTATTAATTTTTTTTTTTTAATTTATAATATGTAATGTTCTGCTGAGGCCCGGTTTGTTTTTTTTTTCTCGAAAGTTACAACTACAAAATAAAAATATAAAAATAAAGATTTTTTTTTACAGAGAACAATCCATTACAATTTTAATGAATTTTTTCCATACTTGTGCCGCTCTCCCGTCTTGTATCTCAAATATCTCGATTAAAACTGCTTAAAGCATCAAGAAATTATCATCTTTTTGTGAAATTTATACGCATGGGAATTTCATCTTATGAACACAATTTAATCTCAGCATCTTGTCGGAGCGGTCGATCGGCGAGATGAATGCCTGAAAGGAGTTTTTGTACATTCGTTTCGCGTTCATTTCACGAACGGGACACATGCGTTCGAACAGAACAATTTTACTCTCGGGGTCGTAGTTGGCGATTGTTTTTCTCGATAGCACACAAACCTACTCGGGTTACAACTCGTTTGTTTCGTTGTTTGGAACGGGCATTTAGGCATTGTGTCGGCCCTATCTGTGCAAATCGGTATTTTATGGTATAATAGGCGTACAACTCGTACGAATAATCCTCTTGTGAAAAGTGTGGGTACTGCTGTCTTGTTTTGTGTCATTTGATAGCTCTGGAAGGTGTCATGAAAGATAAATTTTGGTTGTAATTAACAAAAGTTTATTTTTAAAGGAAGCTGGGACTTTTGAATTAGATTGTTTACAAAACTTCGTATTTTATTTATTTCAGAAATTTTATGTAAATGTTCGTTTTGTTATTTATTTTTTGACGTGTTGTGTCAAATTATCATTGTAGTGTGATTTGAGGGTTGAAAGACGCTCATGCATTATTCATCGCGCTACGACTCTTCAAAATCCGACTCGCCGGTTAAAAATAATCCATACTAATGAACCTCGTGCCGCGTCCAACCCTCTTACACGGTTCTTTAATAATAAAAACATTAATTACGACGACCATCTTCATATATTTCGTTAATTAAGACGTAATTCAACACGCCAATGCATAAATAGAATGCATTTTTTATGTCGTCCGGTGGAATTTGCATTTTCTTGAGGAAGACGGTGCATTAAGGCGCAAAACTGTTTAAGTTTAATTAACGAAATTTGTTCATCTTGTATTTTGAACTAAAAGCAAACAACAGAAAAGTTTCCCTAATGTGATTTTTTTTAACTGAAAATTTACTGGTTAATTCAAGATCCTAAACAGCTGGACACGGCTCTGTAACTCGATAAAACTGATCGATGCGAAAAATGATTGAATAGTAAGAGATAGCGCGTTAAATTAATCGGCAAAAAATCGCCGTGTGTAAATATACGTTCATGTAGTCGATTTATTGTAATTAAGAGAACGGACGAAATTTATTAAATGCACGCATGTTTAGTGTTTGTGGTGTGGGACGTAAAGTGCCGTTTGTTAAAGAGTTTGCATTTATTAGCCGTTTAGGTTGTAAACTGCATCGTAAAATAATAAGGCGAACCATTAACACCGTAAAATAATAACGCGGAGCGAATCACTCGGGACGGGGTAATGGTTGTTGCCCATCGGAAAAGGTCGGTTTTTTTTTGGTTATTCCCTCGGGTTTTAGTCTTTTAAATATCAAAAAATTTTTTAGGGCAATTTTAGAATTTTATATGTTTGAAAGATCTTTTTATTCTATGTACGATCTTCGGCTTAGGAATTAATGGAATAACAGAATTAATTTTTTTTTTCGTTTTCATTTCTTAAAAATTTATTACTATTTTTTACTGATGTTGCTGATGTTTTCTCGTATTTAAAAAAAAAATACACGGTTTGCAGATTTTGCAAATTCTACTGCAGAATCTACAATATCTACATATCACTTATGTGAAAATAAATATTTATTTTTCATTTTGTTCTCGATGTAGATATACTGTATATCACATTTGTATAATGAGTACACATTCATTATCTTCGCTCCCCAAAATTTAAGGAAGGAATCCCTTTGTGCATATTTAGTTTAAGTGGTCGTGGATAAAAAACGATGTTTAAAATGATCTGTAATAAATAACGTCGTTCACACATAAAGCGAAGCCTAAACGACGTAAGTGGTGTAAGGTGTCGTCGGCATTAGTGACGGAAACACATCTGGTAATAAACCGAATATTTTGTTAATGGAGTCACTTGAACGGTCCTTTAACGCGACGGCGACAGCTGAGCCCGATCTTACGTTATCGCAACGTTCATTCGACTTGGTCGCTGTTTCCTTCTACGGCGGATAACAGCAAAAATTTTCAAGATTATGTGCGCGCTTTAAACTGGCTAAGTTGTTTTGAGAACGTTGTGCATAATTTAAACTTTTAAACGGTAAGTGCAGTCGTCGTCGGCTGTAATGATTTTAGAGTTTATTGAGCGAATTAAGTGAAAACGAACGTAAATTTTAGCGAGTAAAAGGAGTTTTATTGCGTTTGAAATGAAGGAAATTTGATATCGGATGTAAAGATTTGTTAATATGGAGATCTTGCATCCAACAGAGACATCTATTAACGACCATGAAGGAAATACCTTGTTTCTGCAACCAAGAAAGTAACGTCTTTAGTTTCGTCTATGGCTTAATTTTCTGGACTAGTAAGGCGAATAGTGTGTTCCGCAAGGTGTGCTTTTAAGTTGAGCTCGTTTTTTTTTTTTTTAACTACTTCAGTTACTTCAGTTTTTTTTTTCTTTTAATGATAATAACGTGTACAATAACAGATGTGTTTTGATCTGTGATACGTCGGGGATCGGTGTGAGTCGAAACGGGTCGTAAGAGGATGCATATTTCAAGTTGCCAAGGCACCACTTAGCAGTAATGTAATGTTTTGTCTGGTGGTCGTTCCCTGGGGACGAAGCGCTCAGAAAGGCCAGTTCCGGTCCGCGCCTCCACCGACAGCGTCCATAAATCTCCGAATAACGTGCGGGTCGGTCGACCTTCCGACGCACCCCAAACAATATCGAACTCGCAACCCCGGAGGTAATCAAATTCGAATTAAAACCTTGTCCTCGACACAAAATGAATTTCTAATGCCTAATGTGAGTTGCGCAGTCGAACTCATTACGGAGGATTTTTTTTTTGCGTTTGTCCGGACACGACACGAAGCGTGCATTTCGAAATGTAATTACAATCATGTAACAGTTTTTTCTTTGTAATTGAGCGTCATAGCGCTTACTAAATAACGCCTTAAGGGAATGCGTTGCTAAGCTAATAGATTTACTACTACATCTGACAAAAGAAAATTCTGCTTAGGGTTTGCATTCAATGACTTGACGAATTTTTGGAAAATTTAAACTAATTTGTTTATTTTTATCCACATTTGTAAATGTGAAATTTTTGTGTAAACCATCCATCAATCCAGATACATCCATAAACTCATAATAAATGATACGTTCTGTATCGAAGAAGTTGATCAACAATTCATTTGCTTAAGAACATCATTCATTGTGAACTTGTCGTTATTAATTCACGTGTTCTTCCATGAGAATTGATACGCATCTAAAGAAAAATAAAGAATCGTAAAATGTAACAAAACCTACGACTTTCAAAATAAATGAATGTCCGACCATACATCAAGCTTCGAGGATCTAAAGAGGAAAAAAGCACGCGCGCGCACACACACCAGATTATTTTCATTTTTTTTTTGTGACTTCTAATCTGATCGAAAGTCCACCGGAAACTTTTTCGTTAAGTAGCCGTCGACAGCCAATCATTAATTACGTTTTAATTTGGTAAAATAACAGTAGCTCCGCCATTATAACATTGCGATCGTCGATTTTTTCCGTTGACTTTAAAATTACCGCATAATTACAAGCCGACCTAATGAATTTCAATTGACTTATTGCTAATACAGGGTCTTCCAAAAAAGAGGGAACACTCAATAACTTTATTATTTTGAGTTTTACAAAAAAATGATGACATAGTTTTTTGTTTAAGAACATGTACGCTGCTTTGTGGCACTTTCAATTGGTTTTTCCTATTTCCGGTTAAACCGGAAACGGACACAACTTTGGTTTTTTAAATGACACTCTGTAT
>JAFFZR010001468.1:0-11564 GCA_018397195.1 Lethrus apterus
TGGATATTTTGTTTGTGATGAAACCATAAGAGATACACTTACGACACTTCTTGAGGTTGAAAGCGCACCCAAGAAAAGGCTATTACCGGCGTAACTCAATTTTGCATGTTTTTGTTATTTACGCCCATACGTGAGAAAGGGGACGATATGTGTCTATCAGCAAAAAAAGTTTCAAAAGTATTCATCCAGTAACAAAAAAATTATGAGCTTCTTAAGATATGGATGACCATTTTTTGACCAATTACAAAACACGCAGAAGAAAAAATAACATGTTAAATAATGCTTTCTTTCAGTACAAATTCACATACCAAATTTGGTCCCAATCGCGAAAAGCGTTATAAAGTTTTCTCGAAAAAAACGATTTCTTTTCAGGAATTTTGTATCCCTCTACCAGCTAAACGAAGTAACTTTGAATAGCGGTAAGTTGGGTTAAATCGTCCCATTTTTTTGTCTCAGGAATATGTATTATTATTTTGTACAGACCTTTCGGGGACACCCGTATATATGTATAATGATTTGGATATTTAGGATAATTTAGCAGTTATAAAACTAAATTCTCGATCGACAATTTAAATTAAATTTAGAACCACCATTTATGCGGATTCCATCATACTTCTTTCAAATTCAGCCCACGTAGATATTTTTTGTGCGTTTGTAGCTTAGAGCTTCGTGTTACACATTTTCTTTTCTCTACACAACTGCTATATTGTACAATTGTTGTTTCTTGTATTTAATATTTTTGTCATTTCTTACTCGTAAGTTTGGTCACGTTACACATTTTCTTTTCCCTACAAAATTGTACAATTGTCGCTTCTTGTATTTAATATTTTTGTCCTTTCTTACTCGTAAGTTTGGTCGTATTCCACCATTTATAAAATACACGCGGACCTTCCTTTAACGCCGTGTCGATAATGAAGCTCATCAACACTCCGGGGCAGTTACTAATTGCTTCTGACATCTAGGGATATTTACGAGTTTGTTCTGCGTTTTTTTTACGCTCAACGATGATAAAATCTTAACAGCTGTTTGGATAACTAAAACTGCGTGAAATACACAACGAAATATCAAATTGTTGCATTTAAGACACGATTATTATTAACAAAAAAAAAAAAAATGTGCAACAAAAAATATTTTAAGCTTTTCTGTATTTCAGTATTTTTAATTTTAGAAAATGAACTTTCTTTAAAATTTCGCAATTAAAATAATAAAAAAGACTACGTCTTGTACATTTTTTTAATAAACATCATCAGTGCTGATATGAATTTAATTAGCAAAGGATCGTACAAAATTTAAATTCGCAAAAATGACGATCCTATTTTCAATTTTGAGAGAATTCAGCTAATTTTTAGTTGATAAATAAGATGTCCTGCATATGAGAATTTTAAATGACCATAAATTATGCAAAAAAACACGTGAAAATGTCGGCGGAAATATAAGAAAAATGTTGCTAATTTTCCCACAAAAATAATACTTTCTTGCGTGTAAATCTTTTTAAGTCTTAATAGTCTTATGCGTTCTGTGCGAATCTTTGCAACGTGTGAGAATAATTAAAAGTTCGGCGTTTTGTGAATAGAACGTCGATGTCAAATGAGTCGGTCAAGCTCCGTGAAGCGTGTAAACTGCACGGGGGTCACGACACCACCACACAACAAACTCACACATTATATAGACCGAGACGACACCTCGTAATCGATTTGGTACGACTTCAGTGTGTTTTAATGTTGGCATTCTTTTCTGATATTTAGTTCTTCCTGGAGAATTAATTCTTCGAAATGAAATACATTTTTCCTCGTGTTTTTCCTCGAATTTAAATTGTTAACGATTTTTTTTGACAGTGTGATGATACAAAGCGTAATTAAACTGTGAAATCGTTACAGAATTTATGTTACAAAATATCTGGTAATAAATGCCTTTATTGATGTGTTTATGAAGGAAAGCCAAACGGAAACAAAGATGTTCAACGTTTGACAGAGAAGTCAGACAAATTAAAAAAGAAAACAACATAGAAGACAACTAAAAACAGATGATAAAATAAAAAGGCTGGGTTTAAGAATCTAAAAAGAAATTAAGAATGGGGATCAAAAAAGTGCTAAGAGAAATAAATAATTTTTTGTTTGGAAGAAACGAAAAACAAAAGTTGAAATTATTGAAATTCAAAAGGTCAGTTTTCAAAAGGATTAGGTTCGCTCCGTAATTAAATTTTAAAATTTATAATTTATGATTGGGTTGGCATGGGTTAGGTTCGCTCCGTAATTCAAATTAAAATTATTGAAATTCAAATGGTCAGTTTTTCAGTTTTTAAAAATTTATAATGTATGGTTGGGTTCGCTCCGCAATTGAAATTCAAAAAGCAAAAAAGAGTGTACAAAACGGGCAAAAATTAGTACAAAGCAGGTATAAAAAGGAGTACAAAAGAAAATGCAAAATTCAGATAAGAAAAATTGCCACCCCAAATGGTTGGCGCCCCTAGGCTTTTAGCCCTGTCGTTAGGGTGGCGCTGATAAATATGAAGAATTGAGGAAGAAGAAAGATGGAATGGTTGCAAGAAAGCCGTGTGAAAATGGAAGAAATAAAATAAATAAATTGGAGAAATTTTAGGTCGCAGAATGAATGAAAATGTTAAACTGTGGGAGACTGTATACGACAAACCAAGCAAAAATGCGATGGAAAAAAGTGATTTAAATGTAAATTTTAAGTAGCTTAAATCATTATGAAGTGTAATCATTATTTCCTTTTAACTTATCATTCTTTGCATTTTGCCTTTCCTTTCCAGAATACATACTACAACCTTATTCTGTCCTCCACATTTTTCTTTGCCAATTTAATTTTCCATTTTTCGCTTTTGTCAGCTTTCGATTTTGATATTTTCATTCATGTATATTTTCAAATTTAAATGTTTATAAGACACATTAAGCCATATTATAACGGGACATGTTTATTTAGGGAGGGTTTTCGCCATCAAGTCTTTGCGTCCCGACGATAATTTAAAAATACCCTTGCAGAAGCGATTAGACAAATAACGTTCGTTTCGATGCATTCCCTCACGATCGACCTTTTTCATTTGCACCTTTGCGCCCTTTTAAATATGGAAGTCAACCCTCTGCGAACGAACCGACACAGTTTAAATATAGTCGAACGACATTGAGCTTCTCCTCTCGGCGCGTTTGGAAGCAACGCCCAAAGAACGCTCGTAAACATGGCCAGATTTGAGAGTTTGTTTTATGAAAACAGAACCGGTTTGAAATTTGTAATCCCGGTCTACTGGTATTTTTATTGATGGATTGCTTACACATTGGCGAGAATTAAAACGGGGGGAATTTATGTGTTCGAACCCTAGACGGTGTTTCCATTTGATTAAAATTATGGAACGTGCATTTAGAATTGCATTATTTTATTGGGAGCACTTCGTTGAAAAATGATCTTTGTTCAAAAATTAAAGTTAAAAATTGTTGGATGGTTTCTAATCGAGCCAACATAAATTTTTATAAGAAGGTTGGATATAGGATTTATTTTTGTTTTATTCTGTTATGGTCATCATAAAGTTAGAAAATCTGTCATGTCATTTTTTTAACACCAATTTTTATTCTAATTTCAAATTTTTAAAAAATGTATTTTTCAAAGATAATTGAAAAGTTAATTAAACCAAAATTAGTTAAAAAATTTGACGAGCTGAACACGATTGAAATACTGAATGCAAGGATTTATAATATTATGCGTACAAGGATAATCTCAATAAAAGGTTTTAAAATTTTTTACAAAAATTCCTAGGAAATGAAAAATGAAGATAATAAATTGAAATCCAGCTCAGAATATATATTTTTATAATCTTCATCCATTACATAGTATGAAGATTATAAAAATATATATCCTGAGCTGGATTTCAATTAAATATCTTCATTTTTCATTTCCTGGGAATTTAAAAAAAAGTTTAAAACCTTTTATTGAGATTATCCTTGTACGCATAATATTGTCGATGTTTTCGTCGTGAAAGTTTTCTATTTTATTCTATTCTATTCTAATCTAATAAGGAGATTAAAACTAAACATACTTTCTATTTTTCGGGATATTTCCTCAATTTTTTTCCCTCAAAATTGAATAATTTATTTATAAGTGTGTACACCTTCACAAAGTTAAAAATCACTTATAACCATGTGCAACGTCAATTTGAACTGTTCGAATTCCCTCCTCATCTTTCCACAGTCATCGGACGTTCTGTTGTAATTTTTAACTTTTATTACCTTTTACAAATTAGATATATCCTCATTGTCAAATCTTTAGTTATTTTTTATTTCCATTTCACTTTTTATTTTTCCTCCTTCCTCAATATCGATGTACTTTTGTTTCCGATTGAAGAAAATCTTATATAGTCTGTGAAGTAAAGTTCACAGTGTTTCTAGTGACAAGTTTCTTCAATTTTGGAATAAAATTAATAGAAATAAAAACGGTGTGAACTTTTATATATAAAAGCAACGCAAGTCTAAAAATAGAATTTTATCTTCCATTTTATTCTTCATTTTCTCTCCTTCCTCTTACCTAAATATCGATGTACTTGTTTCCGATTGAAGAAAATCATACATAGTCTTTAATTACAAAATTTATTCACAGTTTTTCTAGTGAGAATTTTCTTCAATTTTGGGATAAAGTAACAGAAATAAAAACGGCGTGAACTTTTATATATAAAAGCAATGCAATGCCGGACGAGTTATGGGAGCTGGAGTGGGACAGGCTGCTTGCCTTTGTGGAGGCAGCCGGGTTCCCCTAGCAAATCCTTTAGGATGCGGATGCACAATGGGCCACTAGGCCTAAGTGCTGCGGATCCCTCTTCTGAGAGTCTGCCCGTATTTAAATAATAATAATAATAATGCAAGTCTATGAACAGAATGTTATCTTCCATTTTATTCATTTTCTCTGCTTCCTCTTTGAAAAAATCTTAATAGTCTTTAATTACAAAATTTCATAATGTTTCTAGTGCGAAGTTACTTCAATTTTGGGATAAAGTAAAATAAATAAAAACGGCGTTTACTTTTACATATAAAACCAATGTAAGTCTAAGAATAGAATGTTATCTTCCATTACATTCTTCATTTTCTCTCCTTCCTCTTTCCTAAATATCGATGTCTTGTTTCCTATTGAAGAAAATCTTACATAGTCTTTAATTACAAAATTTCACAGTATTTCTATTGGGAAGTTTCTTCAATTTTGGGATAAAGTAACTTAAATAGAATAGCTTTTTTAAAAAAACGCTCGGACAGGTCAATTTTCTTTGGAAGGGGGACAAATGTTTAAGCTGTTTGTAGTCACCTAGTTGCAACCCTGAAAGGGGGGGGGGCGTTCACCATACAATTTTTAAATGGAAAGTGGTATTTTCAAACCTATCATTTGAAAGACCAATCGATGGGCTTTACAGATGTGTTTGAATTTTTGAATTCTGATCATTACTTCCTGAGTTATTAAGCTCTGAATTTTTTTACCGTAACTAACAAAAAGCGAAATGCACCAAACCGAGTAGATACCTACCCCTTGCTATTTCAAAATCTTGGGGCAAAACATGTGTCCTTGCAAAGAAAATTTACCTTTTTCAGTATTTTTTAAGCAACTAAAATGAAGAAAATTTGAATATTCACAGCTCACTAACTCGGGAAGTAATGATCAGAATTCAAAAATTCAAACACATCTGTAAAGCCCATCGATTGATCTTTCAAATGATAGGTTTGAAAATACCACTTTCCAATTAAAAATTTTATGGTGAACCCCCCCTTCTGGGTTACAACTAGGTGACTACAAATAGCTAAAACATTTGTCCCTCTTCCAAAGAAAATTGACCTGTCCGAGTACCTGAAAACGCGTCTGTTTCGTTTTCGGTGGTACACTCTGTATATAAAAGCAATGTAAGTCTAAGAATATTTTCTTCATTTTCTCTCCTTCCTCTTTCCTAAATATCGATGTACTTGTTTCCGATTGAAGAAAATCTTACATAGTCTTTAATTAAAAAAGTTCGCAGTGTTTCTATTGACAATTTTCTTCAATTTTGGGATAAAGTAACAGAAATAAAAACTGTGTACTTTTACATATTTATAAAAGCAATGTAAGTCTAAGAATAGAATATTATCTTTCATTTTATTTTTCACTTTCTCTCCTTCTTCTTTTCTAAATATCGATCTAACTGTTTCCTATTGAAAAAAATTCTGGTCATAGTCTTTATTTGCAAAAGTTTCGAATGTTTCTAGTGTCTTCTTTCTTCAATCTTAATGCAAAGTTAAATGAAATAAAAACAGTGACAACTTTTACAAATGAAGGAAATGCAAGCAAGTTCAAGATCAGTATTATTTCTTTTGGTTTACGTGAAGATATTATTTGTTGTTTTTTCGTTTCTGACGTGATTTTCCAAAAAACATATCAGTTTTCTTCAATTTTTTCTTATCTAAGTGAAGAGTAGATTATGGATGTTTTCTAGATATTGTTTCAGAGGGAATTACTCACGAAATCAATTCATAATGTTGGCTTTTTGTTCAGTTTACAATTTTCTGAAGAAGAAAATGTTGTGGCAGTAAAATTAAAAAGTAAGGGAAATATTACTGCAGATGCAGCAGCAAGAACAACCAATAGGAAAGCTGACCATATCGTTTGAAAATATCTTATCTTAAAGCTCTCCACAACTTTGGCTTTTTTTTTTGGAAACAACATCGTTCTGAATCTAAAAAATTGTTAAAGTAAAATTTGAATAATCACTGAAATTATAAGCTGCTACAGTTATTGTTCTAATAAAATTTTAATTTTCATTTTTGAAACTTCTTATTTGAATTTAAGGTTTCATGACTTTTTATTTTAAAGTTAAAATAAACCATGTCCCCGTAATAATTTTAAAGAAAATCTTTTTCAATTTTTTTTCCCAATTTTTTGTGATCTTGAATTGATTCTTTGCTACATTCTTTGTTCAAAATTTTGCTCGAAAATGTGTTGGATTTTTAACGAAATTATTTTTTTGAAGTTTGGCGAATTTTCATTTAAAATCAATAATAATTATTTCAAGCAATTTATGTTGAACTGTTGTTCTTTAAAATGTTTAAAATATGTATTATGTCTCTACATTTTGAAAATATCTTATCTTGAAGCTCACCACAGAGCTTCTGTTTCTTCTTTGAAAAAAACATTGTTCTCAATCTAAAAAAAAAATGATAAAGTAAAAATTTGAATCACTCAAATCATGAGCTGCTACAGTTATTGTTCTAATAAAGTTTTAATTTTCATTTTTGAAACTTCTTATTTGAATTTAAGGTTTCATGACTTTTATTTTAAAGTTAAAATAAACCATGTCCCCGTAATAATTTTAAAGAAAATCTTTTTCAATTTTTTTTCCCAATTTTTTGTGATCTTGAATTGATTCTTTGCTACATTCTTTGTTCAAAATTTTGCTCGAAAATGTGTTGGATTTTTAACGAAATTATTTTCTTGAAGTTTGGCGAATTTTCATTTAAAATCAATAATAATTATTTCAAGCAATTTATGTTGAATTGTTGTTCTTTAAAATGTTTAAAATATGTATTATGTCTCTACATTTTGAAAATATCTTATCTTGAAGCTCACCACAGAGCTTCTGTTTCTTCTTTGAAAAAAACATTGTTCTCAATCTAAAAAATAAATGATAAAGTAAAAATTTGAATCACTCAAATCATGAGCTGCTACAGTTATTGTTCTAATAAAGTTTTAATTTTCATTTTTGAAACTTCTTATTTGAATTTAAGGTTTCATGACTTTTTATTTTAAAGTTAAAATAAACCATGTCCCCGTAATAATTTTAAAGAAAATCTTTTTCATTTTTTTTTCCAATTTTTTGTGATCTTGAATTGATTCTTTGTTACACATTCTTTGTTCAAAATTTTGCTCGAAAATGTGTTGGATTTTTAACGAAATTATTTTCGTGAAGTTTGCCAGTTTTCATTTTAAATGAATAATAATTATTTCAAGCAATTTGTGTTGAATTGCCGCTTAGTTTAAACGTTTAAAATAAGTATTAAGTAATAATTATTATCGACGTGATATATTAACAAATAATCTATTACAAATGTTTATTTACGCGACATGTTTAAGACATAGTAAATCATGTTGATCGTGTTAACGTAACGAACGATAATAAACATTTAAAAGAGTATTGACACCATCGATTAAACTATATACGATTATGGTTACGAGCGACACGTCTCAGAAAAATGCCCTTTTAAGCAAAATTAATCTCATGAAATAAAACAAACACATATTTTAAATTTATCGCGCGGCGTTAGAATTTTATTGAAACGTAAACAGACGCGAACGACTGAATTTCTGAGTATTAGAAATATTTACGATTGTCAGCACATCTCACGGATATTTTTTCGCTGACTTTTACTTTCTTTGTTGTATTATGAGATTATATGACTACAGTAAGTATGATTTCATCTGAATTTAAAAAAACGACCAACTATTTAAATTGAATTATTTTTTATAAAAAATATATTTATCTTAATTGGATCGTTCTGATTGGAACGATTTAAAATCAAAATCACTAAAATATTTTATTAGTAGCAGTTTGGGATCGAAGCACGTTAATAAAATAAAGAAGGGATATAATATGTAAGATGAATTGATAATTCATAAAAATTAAGTAAATTAAGATTTTTCTTCACGACATGAACAGGTGGTATAAAATTTCGAATTGTAAGAAAAAAAATTTTTGAATAATGTGAAGTGTGAAAAATATACAAAAAATACAGTGTGTCACACGAAAATTTATTATTTTACGCAGCAGCGTTCGTCGTTTGCAATTACCATTTCAAAAAAGGGATAACGACACTCGAATGTGCGATAAGCGCCGGAGATTTGTCGCTTTCGTACGTAGGGACGCTCAATTGGTACATGCAGTTTAATAAAAGCAATATATGTAAGTGCCCTCGTTGTCGAAAGGCGCGTAATCCTCGGAAATGGCCACTTCTGAACGCTACTGTGTGGCAGTTTCGACGAACCCCGTCTCAACAGTATGCGTCTGTTTATGCAAGTAAGCGCGGCTTACGACCGGATATTTGCCGGAATAATGGAAATATTACTTATGCAAATACCGAAATGTACGTTCGTTTAAATAAATATTGAATATTTCAAGCTTACGGTACACTTTACCATATACAATTATTTTGAGTGAACATATTGTGAGTATTAATGAATTAAATGTGACTCGGTTTTATAATAAGAAGAATAAGTCAAAAACAAAAATTTATTTTAATAAAAATTAAACCAAAATTAATTCAATTTTCACGATAAAGTAAAAAAAAATTTTTCTTTAAATTAATTTTTTTCTTTTAGAATATACAGTGTGGTGATAAAGTTTGGAAAAAAATCATAAAATCGTTCTATAATGTTTTTAAGAAAATCGCTCGGACAGGTCAATTTTTGTTTTTGAATGACGTCATTTGTTTTTGCACAATGACATCATAATTTTTTTTAAATGACAACCCCTACTTTTTTCTTCTGTTTTTAATAGACTTTCTTACTACTTAAATTAAAATAATTAAATTTTTTCTTTTAAGCAAAAATTTTAATTATTTGAAGAAAAAATGTTATTTTTTTCAGAAAAGTTCTTATGTTAATTAATTAATTCGGTAATCACAACTTAAACATCAAGGAGTTCTATCAAAAGCAAAAGAAAAAAATAAGAGGTGTCATTTAAAAAAATCGATAATGACGTCAAATCACCTTAAAGCTTCACTCTTCGTCTTAGATACATAAATTACTGTTATTTGCTTTAATTTAGAATGTTTACGATTATTATTTTTACTAAATTATAACCACTGACGATCTGAAGTAAATGTGTCATTTATTCAAAAAAATTGTTATGTGAGGTACCAATTTTTTTACATCACCGTTTAAGTAGCAAGAAGGTCTATTAAAAACAGAAGAAAAAAGTGGGGATTGTCATTTAAAAAAATTTATGATGACGTCATTGTGCAAAAACAAATGACGTCATTCCAAAAAAACTAACGTCAGAAGACGGCATTTTAAAAACAAAAATTGTCCTGTCCGAGCGATTTTCTTAAAAACATTATAAAACGCTTTTATGAATTTTGTTCCAAACTTTATCACCACACTGTATTATGTCCAAAAATATCCAAAAATGAAATTACAATCTTTGCATCTTCGACATTGAACGTCGTTATGTATGTTCTTTAATTTTTGTTATTATTTATTAATTTATTTCTTTGGCTTTCGGATTTTTCTATCATAAATTTATCCAATTATTAATTATTTTTTAACTGGCGTTTCGGAATTGATTTTTTTTCTTCGGAATATATTTTAAATTTTAATGGAAAAAATAATTAAAAACTGTTCTGAAGAAGAAGTTTTATTTCCGAAGAATTATTTATAATTATAAAGCGGCTAAATAAATATAAAAGTTATACTTTTTATTAGTGCTATAATTGCCCATTTAAAGACATAGCCATAATATAAATTTTCTTCCATTTTCTTAGCACAATTTTTTTTTAATTTTGTGCTAACCATTACACATTAATTAAGAATCTCAAGATTAATTTTGCAAGGGCAATTAATAATTTTAAAACCTTTGGATTTTAAAAACTAAAAATTACAAAAATTTTCTATAAAATACACTTTGATATTCACTTGTTGTTGTTGAAAAATTTTCGTTCAAAGACTGAACCTAAGCCTTTTCATTGAGGAAAAATTGGTATATTTACATGACGATTCTAATAAATATAGGAACAAATTCAAGGTGGCACTGGTCAGCATGTAAGCTCAATTGTTTAACAAACATAAAAACAATGTATAACAAGGTCGGTATATCACACGGCGTCAGCACACTCTTGATGAGAATTGAGTCGAACCGAGATAGTTTGCTCCAAAGCATAGTTTCGGGTAACGCGCGTTAGTGATCGCGCCTCGACTGCAACTTTGTGCCATGGATACGCTTACACTACCAGGTAAAGCACATAGTGTTCGCACCAAATTCGCTTTAAGCTAAAAGGAGAGATAAAATATTATTATTAAACATCTCCGATATAATTCACAGAAAAATAAACTTTACTTCGAATAGAACGTACAAAGCGCATTGTAATGTGTTTGCTATCTTAGGTATATCACTTCATTGGTATTCAAAACAATAAATCATCAACATTAGAAACATTAAATGTTTATGTGAATTTTAATATCAACATGTAATCGCTACAAGAAAACGAAATGTGTTCACATTTTTTTAATATTAACTTAATAATTTAGTTTTTGAAACATAAAATAAAACGAAGGTCCTTTTCAATTATACAGGGTGTTCAAAGTTATCTGCGCACTATTTCTATTTTCGTTATTTTTGGAGCTACAGAGTTGGTTAAATTAGCAAAGATGCAGGATTTTTCCGCTGATTACAACGGTCCACACAAAAAAACAATTGCGCATCACATTTCAGAGCCAACTCAGATAATTAGATTTTTTTAAATGGAACATCCTGTATATTTATGTAGCAGTCGGTAGAAAATGAAATTTTGCACAAAATCTTCTTATACTACTATAACCCAGAAATGAAAAACAAA